>APFE030926837.1:0-13526 GCA_000404065.3 Pinus taeda | reverse complement strand
ACTGAATGTGCTCAAGAGTTAATCAAACAACTTGACTTTACTAACACACAATAATTGAAGTTTCGAACACCATGGCTTCTAGTTTAAGAACCACCAACCCTTTTTATACACCTAAATTATTAACACACAAGAATTGACGTGTTAAACGACAGGGCTTCCCATTTAAGGACCATCAATCCTTTTTATAACCAATAATTAAAAAAAAAACACAAACACCAACATGATCTCTCATGATTTTTTTTTTTTTTAACGCAACACCAAAACCCAAAAAAAAACTATAAACAAATTATCAAATATACCAATTAGCCTTCAACAAGCTCACAACGACAATACTTTTTAAATTATGGTTCATAATTAACAGTCTCACTCCTAATGGTCGTGGGCCTCGTTGACGTGGAGGAAGTTGTGCTCGAAGATATTCCTTAGGTGGTCGGACCTGGTTGTGCCAATTCGAAAATTGGCCAGGTCTGCTTGTGGCATCGACACTATAGACTCGTTGTGTACTTGAGGTCATCATACTAGAGGAGAGGAACTGCCAAATAATTTAATGCAGGAAGACAACGATGCTTGAAGGAGCTATTGATCGAGATTTCTCTCATTTTCTTCTTTCAAATATGAGATATGTGAATCTGATTCTTCTCCCACACTACCAACAACAACTTGAATCGCACTGCAATTTAGCTTGTAACACAAGGACACACTGTCTCTTACACCCTCGGGCTGTCTGTTACTCGTCAAATACCCATTGGATGGTATAGATCTTCATGAGGCACATTCATATCAAATTTTTGTCTTGCTTTCGTTTATCTCAAAAGAAAGCACTTTTTCCAACGAATTTCATCGGCGAATAACTTCTCACTTAATCACCATTCATTGCATTGCTTCTGAGCAGAGATGGGAAAACTCAACTCATACTCCTCTTCTCAAATTTCAATAGATCTGTTGTAGACAAAATTCACAACATAGATCTGTTGCTCTAGAGTCTTGAACCGAGATCTGGATTCCACGCTACAGAAGTTCACGCCATATAGATTGGAGATTAGAATGAGAAATTTAACAACGTTCTTTCACATAGATGGCACCGCTCTGATGCATAGATCTACCCAGCAAACAACTTCATTCATCCGAATCTCACACACGACGACTTATGCAGCGCTGGAGATAATTCATACACCCGGATCTCACACTCGATAACTTGTGCAACGTTGGAAATAATTCATGCGCTTATATCTCATACTTGACGACTTATGGAGCACTAGAACTAATTGAATTCGAGAATATAAAAATATCACTCATGCTCAAATTTCAAATTACACAATGAGCATTATACACAATGACGAAAATGTGAGATACACCATGCCACACTAGTCGACATTCATGGTAATAGAAATGAGACATTAATTGACAAACAAATTTGCACAATTATTTAAGCTTCACTAATCGCAGCTTCGCAGCTTGGCTCTGATACCATATGTTATACAACAAAATGACCCCCTCATCAGCTCAGAGGGGAAAGACATGATAGCTGAAGCAAAGACCAAGATCACAAGCCTTGTTTCCACACTAATGATGGCTAAACACTGATAACATGCTTTATAAAGCTTCTCTGTAAGCCTAAAGGAGTGTTAGTGACCCTACTAACTCTGGTTGTTAGTTCGGGAACAATGTTAGTGGATCGTAATGAGCATCTAGAGGTCAAAGGAGCGATTTGACTCATAAATATCTCTATATTCCCTCTTAAATCCACTCAGAAAAGCAAGGAAACATCTCAAGTTCGACCTATTTGTGGGATATCTAAATCCTAATGAAGGAGGCAAATGGGAAATAGCTGAAAATCATGGCAACATCATTGCTTTTACCTTAAGAGACTCGTGGAGGAACTTGGCAACCCTAACTCAATTTCTACATAAGCAAAGCTAGGTCTATGGTGATGGATGTCAGATCATTTGAAAGGATAGCTTACTTGATTGTCGAGCATAGTCTCAAATCTAAGCATAAGAAGTTGGTAAGAAGGGGGAGAGAGAAGCTGGAGGGGTAAGGGAAGGTTGATGCAACAGATGGTTGTAATCACTCTTCCGACATTAATATAGAACTGTACTTGTACTGTCTACTACGTGGTGTTGGTACGATCATTCATTTAGTTGTTTGTCCAATACCTTTTAGCATGAGTAGCTTAGTTATGTGTAACTAGATGTCTTTTATATATTCATGTATTAGTTATCAAGGTTGTATGTTGTGATTATGCTTGTCTCTTCTATGTGCAGGACTTGATCTGGAGTCGGCTCAGGGGACTTCCACCTAGCTGCATTGTGCTCTCCAGCAAATCTACATGGAGGCTTGAGGTAATCAATCAGTTTTGCTTTGATAGTTAGTTATTGTTTATGGACATGCATGTAACGCTCTGATAACTGCAGATAATCTTACAGTATGCCAAAGGCCCAGGAAAGACCTTTGAGGGTATCTCCATTGTCCATACATCGTGCATTTTATCCTATAGCAAAATTGACGACTCTGCTGGGAACTATACATTTAGTTCTCGTTTCACTTGGACAATTCTCAGTTTCCTCCTCCTTCTAAGACCTATCCATACTTTTGCATTCCTTTTCTGGCCCATCAAGGCTTTGCTGCATTCTTCCCCCACATATTCAGCCTTGGATTTGATCCTAAAATCCATGTTTTGAACTCTTTTACCACACTAATGCAGGTTAGAAGAGTAAACAAAGCTTTATAAAGTTTCGTGTCTGCAAATTTTGACATGCAGCAGTGTCTGTAAACTCAAAAGGATGGGAAACCTATGCATGGACTGAAAGAGGATCTACAACTGCATTTTGTTAGCAAGATCTGTGTCCTGAAAGAATATTTATTTTATTTATTTATTATTATTTATTATTTATTTTTTTTCGTTCCTAAAAAAAATTTATAAAAAAAAAATCCACATTTTTTATATATTCTTTTGCTTAGCTGGTTAAAATCTGCTTTATTTTGGTTTCAAATAATTGTTAGAAAGCATTGGAAATATTTCTATTGGTTATGCTGTGTATTAATGACTAGGATGCATGGAACAAATATGAATGTATGAAAGACTCTCACTCATCGAATACAACTTATTTCATCAAATTCAATATTTTCAAGCATTGTATTTTGCATGATTTTTTGAGTCAGAGTCCCACCACACATCATACGTCAACACCCCTACCAAAGACACTAAAAAAGTACACATAAAATTTACCTAAAATCAATCAGTAACTCTTTATAGAGAAAACAAACATTAGTTCACACTAGGATCTTGGGATAGGCAGTGTGAGTAAACTGCCTAAGATCAGAAACAAAACTAGTGTCATTAAAAGAGAGAAAATTCCTTCTACACTCATATTACTGAGACCACTCTAGTCAAAGCGGAGCTAAATACGAGACAGCATCAGACTGTAAGTGAAGGTAGCCCGCCTTTGCTTGTAACACCTTGGGTATTCTGTGTATTTTGGATCCCTTCGGGGATTTCGGAGCTGAGTCGGGGACTCAGGTATCTTGCCCACACAGCGTACTATCTGCGACTATGTCCCTCCTAGTAGTGTTTGTGATCTAAGGTATCCTTAGTGGCCATACTTTTAGAGACTTACACAAGGTGACTGGGTCAGGCTGCCCTAGTACCTAACACAGATGAACCTACTCTATCTTTAGTTTTTGGGAGGGTGCTCGTCTTCACGAAAGTACTTGGCCCCTCAATCTGAGGTTCGGATGAAGCTCTAGAGTAACCGTAACTGTACATTTGGCCAACCCTCTCTGTTATTCATTTTGATACTGGGTTGCATCTCCAGCGATCGGTGCTTATCAGACAGGGTCATTTCCCTCTATTTGCTGATTGTTTCAATTAGTGTATTTTTTATCTTTATTTTTTATTTTTTAGGCACCTGAGTGTTATCATTGAGACATTAACAAATATCATGATAAAATTTATTGATAAATATTAATGACCAACATGGCTACATTCAGACCTCGTCATCAATCTAGATGATTGTTAGGACTTCCTCCACTCATTGTGGAAGATCTATCGAGCTCCACTGAACTGGATTCCCCATCATCGGGAAATCAGTCTCCAAGATTTCACATAGAATCTGTTTGGACAACCAACGATTCAAGCTTACTGGAGGATTTCTTCCTCCCTATAACCCTCCGATCACGAATATGTTGGACCCACTTTTGGTTCACGTATTCCCTGTGTCTTCAGTTGGAATATTTCCATCCATCTCGTTGACGACTAACGGGTCGTGGAAATTTTTGGACACTTTTGGTCCTCCACCACTTCCCCAGTCAACAGTCACTACAACGCCATTAATGGAAAATCCTACTATCCCATTTATCCCAGGTACAAGTCCTCACATGACTCCCACCACTTTAGTGTCAAACTCCATACCTTCGACAAGTGCTACATATAGCGCTCCTTAAAATGCTCAATATAGCACAGTTAGCGTAGGTCCCTTCAACCAACAATATGATTGACATCCATTGTATAGTTCTAACCCTAGATTCAAGTATCTCGGGGCACTCCCAATATGCATATATCAATCAGGAATGTAACAATTCCCCCTCCATTTTCAGGCATGCATGGTGAGTCACTGATTGACATGAGCACTCCTTATGTCAGTCAAGGACATATGGTTAGTTCTGTGGCAGGCAGGAATCCTCAAGGAGGTCCCAACTAATCCATGGGGGCACCCTACTCACAACCTCTACTGAGTCAAGGGGGCACTGATTATCCTGGGGGCAATGCTATACCCCAGCATCATAATCCCCATGGAAATCCACATTACACTCCAAGGCAACTACTATACCATGCAACCTATGTATAATATTGGGATTCAAATGATGGGAGGACGGCAAGGATCCTCAAGTAATATGTCATCCCCTTGGTCTGAGTCGGGGGCATCGCACACTCTACCTTTTTTGGAAACGTTGGATATCCCCGACTTGTACAAACTTACAAATGACCCCATCTATCATAACTTACTCTGGACGCCAATCCCACATAAAATACTGACATACATCCCCAAGTTCGAAGGGAAACGAGGGGAGGATCCGGGTACCCATATCACCACCTATCATCTTTGGTGTGTTTCTAACTCCATGGTGGATGATAGTATCCAATTATGTCTTTTTCCCCGCACCCTTACTGGCAATGCAGCCAAGTGGTACATCGAGTTACCACGCGCGTCTGTAAATAAATTTGATGCTCTAGCGATGGAATTCTTAAAGCACTTCCAGCTACCCATTCGCTATGAGACTAGGACGAAACTCCTCACTTCATTACATCAAGATGTCGCCACCCACATCTCTGATCATATACATGAATGGAGACGTAGGTGGAGGTTAGTTAAAGCTCCCCTCCTAGACTATCTCTTAGTGGACTGGTTCTGCAAGCCCCTACTCCCCCAAATTGCTAAGGATGTCACCTTAGGTGGTGCGGTCACAGAAGGCCAATCCATACGTCGTGCCCAACACTTAGATTTGATATATTCATAGTTTGGCACTCTTTACGATGTAATCCCTAATTCCCCTCACAGCTGCAATGATTCTACTACTCAACACCCTAGAGCGCACACTGATGGGATTATCGGTGCAACCTTTGGGGCTGCTATAAAATAATTCAATGGTCACATTGCCCAGATGTTAGTGGACCCCTCTACCAAATCGACTTCTCTTCCTACCACCATGATAAACTTTGTGCATCCTACACAAAAACCCAGTGGTAAGAACAAGAAGAAAAAGAAAAAGACCGCTCCTTATAAGGAGCGGTCCACAAACTAGTACAACCCAAAGCAGAAGGTTGTTACGCCTTCCGACGATGGAAAGGAAAAACCTACCTGATTCCCTTGAAAAATCTGTGCGCAAGACCACATGACATATCTGTGTCTGCGTCTTCAGGACTGCACAGATTTCATCACTAAAAAGGACACCAACAGGACCCCTGCAGTCCTAAATAATCCTTTCCCCGCTCAGTAGCAGCAACCCCTCATTTCAAACCAACCCCAACCCCCGCAAGGGGGCAATGGTGGTTCACAACATCCTTCAGCTGGTGAAGGACCATCTACCGTTTACACCTTTGAAACGGTAGATCTACAAACAAGAGCCAAATCCTTTGGAGCTCCTGTCGCTCATGTAGAGGAACCTTCCTCAAGTCAGAACCCACTGCCTCCCAATGATTTTCATATCGAAAGGCTGGTTTCTAACCTTGTGATTCGCCTCCCTAAAGGGGCACTTCGACACACAACGCACAATACATCTGCACGTGCCGCCCAAAAATACAGCATTGTGGAAGACTCGGTGCAAGTGCCATCGGTTATGTTAGTGCTCGAAGTATTACAAACATGTCCAACACAAAGGAAAGCTTGGCTTTCAGCTATTGGTGGTATCGACCCACAGGATTCCATGCTTGCAATTTTCGACATGGAAAGTGTAAACCTCCCCTTTCCCATCAGCTTGCATTTCAAGTGCAAATATTTTCGAAAGGTAAAGGTATACATAGAACTGTCATCGACGAAGGTGCTTCTACCTGCATCATGTCAGCTTCATGTTGGCTTGCTTTGGGTTCTCCAACCCTATCCTCGCCGTCGAATTCCCTTAAAGCTTTCGATGACCACACTTTCATCCCAAAAGGTTACCTTACCAACTACCCCATCACTTTAGTGGGAAAACAATAACGGTGGATATTGAAGTCGTGGATCATAAACTCAACTATAATCTGCTTTTGGGCTGCAATTGGACTTATGCCATGAATGCCATTGTGTCTTCGGTCTTCCATATCATCCTATTTCCGTTAGATGGAAAGATAGTCACAGTGGACTAGCTATCCTTTTGCACCCCAGATTACTCCTCGTTACCTAGCGGCTCTGTACCCTTAGTGAGTGGTGTACCTGACTCTTACATCAATATTGGTATTGGTCTATTGAAGGGCTCTTCCTTGATGGGTTGTTTCCCTCTTCTGCCACCCAAGGTTTCACAGACGACCAATATGCTTTCATCCACTCATGAACAGATCGATCCTTGGATCCTACCGGCCCCTTCAGACATTGACACTTACGAAGAACAAATGTTGTTGTCACCAGCTGAATTGGCCTATCAGGCCATTCAATCTGCATCAGAGTCTCCGATCACTTTGGTTATGACCAGCAGTACCATTGCCTCTCCCATAAAAACTCCTTCTTTCGATCCCCTCAATCGAGTCCTACCTATGGATGAAGCTATCAGAGAGATCACAAGTTTAGAAGAGTGACCTTGGGAGGACTCACACCATCGTGTTTCAATATCTGATTCGGACATGATGCCTCTTCAAATCCTGTCATCTGACACACCTGAACTTGTTTCCTCACCATATACGACTATCCAAAATTTGGACTCGGAGGGAAACATGGGCAATCTTTCAAAGACATTTCTCATCAATATTTTAGTCAAGACAGGCGTCGTGGAAAACATACAGATTGGGGCCAGTCGCAATCCTAAGGAAATTGCGAGCTTCACCTCCCAGTTTAAGGACTTCCGCGATGTTTTTCCTTGGTCTTATGAGGAAATGCATGACATAGACCCTTCTATTGTCAAGCATGTGATCAAGAAAGATCAAGAATTCTTTTTATGGTATTTTTCTTGCTCGTTAATCTAAAAAATCCTCGAGTCTCCTTCTTCGGACTCGTTAAATTACCACGAAGAAGATTGAGCATTCTTTTTATGGTATTTTGCTTTCTTTTTAATTCGAAGAAACCTCGAGTCTCCTTCTTTGGGCTCATTAAACTACCACGAAGAAGGACGAGCATTCTTTTTATGGTATTTTTCTTGCTCGTTAATCCGAAAAACCTCGAGTCTCCTTCTTTGGGCTCATTAAACTACTACAAAGAAGATATGAGCGCTTTTCTTTTATGGGATATTTTTCTCGCTCTCAAAAACTGAAAAATCCCCGAGTTTGTCATCGTCGGGCTCTTTAAACACATACAACGATAGTCCTGAGTTTTTGCCACCGGGCTTGTTAAACATCTATGACAACAGCCAGAGCAATTGCTTTTTTGAGACCATTTCTCACTCTCAAAATCGAAAAAATCCTCGAGTTTTTCCCCTTCTTCGACCTCTTTAAATCTACAAAGAAGGAATGAGAAGTTATTTTACCTCTTTTTCCTCGCTCAATAAACTAAAAAAGATACCTTGAGTTTTCTTCATTTAACTCGTTAAAATTTGATGAAGGTATTGAGTTTATCATCACGTGACTCATTAAAAATTCACGATGAAAAACGAGTTTAGTCTGTCTCCTCGTACTCGTAACAAAATGAGGTCAACATCTATTGAACATAGGTTTCTCTTTATCCTGATTAAATAGATTAACTCATGGAAAAGTAACCTATCTAGGTATACTATTAACCCTTTTTCGCACCCAGTTAACAACTATGACAAAAGGACCACCCTGGAGTCGTTCTTTACGATCTTTTTAGACTCTCTAAATATGAAAAGACCATCGAGTTGTCTCGTATGAACTCATTAAATTAAATAGACGAGATATAGAGTCGCTCTTTTTATGATCCTTTTCAGACTCCCAAAACATGAAAACATCGACGAGTTTTCCTATTTGGACTCATTCAACTAATCAGATAGGGCATAGAGTCGCTTTTTTGGAGATCCTTTTCAGACTCTTAAAATATGAAAGATTGACGAGTTTACTCATCTGGACTCACTAAACTAATTAGACAGGGAAAGTAGAAAATACAATTGCATCCAGTATTAGAAAGTGTGGTTTGGCAGTAGTTGTTCCCTTGAACATGGCAGATAAACCTTCCTTGTCATGGCCTCTCAATATGAATCCTACAATCTTATGAGTTTAGCCTAAATACCTCGATGTTCTTGCATCTCTGAATCCTAAAACTCTTCAGAATTCATGAGTCTAGTGCTGCATGGTTAAAACTGTTGTTGTGCCTTTTATTGTTCAAGGGTTAACAGTTTGTTTCCTCCATCAACCCATCAAGCATATCCTTTCATGATGCCCTCTGTCGTTTAGACCCAATGCTCAAAGATTCTTCAAAAAAAAATCATTCTTGTCCCGTTTTGTGTCGATTGATGTAAAACACATTATTCCCTACCTTTCGACACGTATCTTCCTATCGACTTCAACACTCTATCTAGGAAGACAACCCAGAAACACATTCAGTGCCTTGGTACTTGCAGACATTAGTGGCAGGTCACCTTGTGTTTGATCAGGGATTCTCATTATTGGTTCCTGGTTAAGCGATTCTACGAGTGTTTGACAACAAGAACATTTTTCACCCTCACTAGATTGTACTGTGCATCTTGGAGACCATCACCATTATTGACGGCCTTTCTCGCGTCTCTTAACAGTCTCCATTATTGACTGGTAATTAGACAATTTCGTGCATGTTCGACATCAACGCATATGTTCACATGTATCGGTCTATGTTGTTTGGTGAAGCAAAAATCAAGACCTTGGGCAGAGGCTTGGATCACTCAGCCTTGCTTCCTCTCCCAAGTTGTGTATATTGTTTTTTGGAGACAACTCATCAGAATGATCCTATTATGACACCAGATCCACATTGTGCTTATTAGCGGCCAACATCGTCATATCTCTTTTATGAGAAAATCTCTCTGACATAGCTACTGAGTATGGAATGCCCGACTCAGGACATGATTTTATTCGTTTTATATATATGTGTTGTATCAAGTTTCCCGTACCACCCGAAGCTTCGATCCTCTCTCTCTTTTTGTCGAAGAAGGAAAATTAAGTTAAGTAAAGTATTTCAGTTATTGTCGCAGCCTCTGATCTCATACTTTAGGGGTCATCTGTTATACAACAAAATGACCCCCTCATCAGCTGAGAGGGGAAAGACATGATAGCTGAAGCAAAGACCAAGATCACAAGCCTTGTTTCCACACTAACGCTGGCTAAACATTGAAAACATGCTTTATAAAGCTTCTCTGTAAGCCTAAAGGAGCGTTAGTGACCCTAATAACTCTAGTTGTTAGTTCGGGAACAACGTTAGTGGATCCTAATGAGCATCTAGAGGTCAAAGGAGCGAATTGACTCATAAATATCTCTATATTCCCTCCTAAATCCACTCAGAAAAGCAAGGAAACATCTCAAGTTTGACCTATTTGTGGGATTTCTAAATCCTAATGAAGGAGGCAAATGCGAAAGAGCTGAAAAGCATGGCAACATCTTTGATTTTACCTTAATAGAATCTTGGAGGAACTTTGCAACCTTAACTCAATTGCTACATAAGCAAAGCTAGGGCTATGGTGATGGAGGTCAGATCATTTGAAAGGATAGCTTACTTGATTGTCGAGCATAATTCAAATCTAAGCATAAGAAGTTGGTAAGAAGGGAGAGAGAGAGAGAGAGAAGCTGGAGGGGTAAGGGAAGGCTGATGCAACAGATGGTTGTAATCACTCTTCTGACATTAATATAGAACTGCAGTTGTACTATCTACTCTGTGGTGTTGGTACTATCATTCATTTAGTTGTTTGTCCAATACCTTTTAGCATGAGTAGCTTAGTTATGTGTAACTAGATGTCTTTTAAATATTCATGTATTAGTTATCAAGATTGTATGCTATGATTATGCTTGTATCTTCTATGTGCAACATTTGATCTGGAGCCGGCTCAAGGGACTTCCACCTAGCTGCATTGCGCTCTCCAACAAATCTACATGGAGGCTTGAGGTAATCAATCTATTTTGATTTGATAGTTAGTTATTGTTTATGGACATGCATGTAACTTTGTGACAACTACAGATAATCTTACAGTCTGCCAAAGGTCCCGGGAAGACCTTTGAGGGTATCTCTATTCTCCATACACAGTGCATTTTATCCTATAGCACCATATTGGAAATTAGATACCATATTAGAAAATAAAAGAGAGAGCACAAATTGATTACACACAACAAAAATCTCACTTGATACTTTTATTAATCATCACATGTACAAATATATAAGACACAAATTATCAAATTCGCCACAACTAGATCATCATTACAACTCACACATTGGAAACAAGAACTTCTAGACTGACTCCTCTTAACTCCTAATGACAACTACACATGACATGGAAGCATTAACTCCTAATGACAACTACACATGACATGGAAGCATTAACTCCTAATGACAACTACAACATTTCCGAGTTTTCTTGGACTCTAACAACTAATCACCATAACACACACTAACCCAAAACATAACTCGAGGATTAAGTGTTTAACATTCTCCCCTTTAATCCGAAGGGATGTGTCAAAGTCCAAGAATGAGAGCTAAAAATGCATAAATTCATCTCAGCCAAGAGTTGAATGTCCCTCAAAAATGGTTTTTAAGGATGACCACAGAGCAAGGACGGTGTTTTTTAAGAGAAAACCACAAACGATACCCATGTCTGGAACCTTCATACCAGTGTTTAGATCAATAAAAAATGTTAACTCTGGAACCATCAATGTAGTTCTTCGAACAATTCCGAATCTGTTTTTTAAGAGAAAACCACAAGTGATATCCATGTCTGGAACCTTCATACCAATTCTTAAATCAATAAAAAATGTCAACTCTGGAACCATCAATGTAGTTCTTCGAACAATTCCAAATCTGGGAGTGCTCGTTCAAAAATGTTGAAAATATAATTTCAACTTGTCATGCTGCATTTAATTCACAAAACCACCAGCCCTTATCGCACTGCTTTTCATTGAAAGGTGGTATTCTCCAAAGGGGATGCGATACTGTACACCTTTCGACACGTGTCCATAGTAATTTTTCAAAACCATTTTTTCCCGAGACGTAAAGTTTGTTTGTTTTGTCTGAGCATCATTCGTCTCATTGAATTCAACGTTTTCCACCGTCCGATTAAGCCAAAGTTGATGTTCAGGCCTGCACATGAACATTACGTGAAGTTTTGGGTTTGACCGCCATTTAATGCAGTAAATAATTAATGGTATTTACTCTTGTTCGTAGATTGTAGGTAAATGTTTTTAATTTTAAATCACGGAAGTATGGGCATAGCTAATAGTATTTTAATTATATTGTTTTTAATTTTATTCACGGGTGTAGTTTTTTACAGAACAAGTAAAAAAAAAATGTATTATTATGTTTTTTTTGTGTGCGCGATATATGATATGAAAAAATAGTGTTAACCATGAATTGTAAAACGCACACCAGTGCAAAGTAAAAATAGAATAGAGCAGTGTGAAAATATTATTGAGTAGAAAGCATTGTAAGCACGCAGCAGCGCGTGAGTATGAGAAAGGGAATGCTCGACAGAGCCTGAATGTAATGTTTTTTTTATTGAATATGAATGTAAAACTGCAACATCATATGTAAGATTTTTTTTTTTTTATTTACAGCAGTAAATGTAAATGAAAAATTTATACACAGCAGTGTAAATCTTTTCAAAAAGAGACTGAGTAATTTTTTTTGAAGTTCTTGGTGAATTCCTCTGTTAAGAGGATGAAGTTTGTATCAGGCAGTTTATTAATGAATATAAAATTTTATATGTGTGAAAAACTCTGAGCTTCTCCACCAATCTATTTTAAGCTTCCCTGTGTTAAAGATCCTGTGGCAAAAACAGAGTATTACTCTTTGTTCAGTGATTTTGTTTTGGAATTTAGCATATAAAATTTCCAACATGGTATCAGATCTTGTCCAAGCTCTTTGAAGGTGTCAAAGAAGCTGAAGGAAGGAGTTCTTTTTTGTTGCAACAGCTTCTCAGCAGAGTGAAGACTCAGTCAAAAATCCAAGGTATTTTTCGAGTTAGTTTTTTGTGTTGCTGTTGAAGATACTCAGTGATTTTTAAATACATAGTCAAGTATTAGAAGCATAATTTATAGTGCAAGAATGGCCAGCACAAGCACTAGCATGGGTATGTTTAATACTCAGCTCCCATAGTGTCATGCAGAAAGAGTTATTTTTGCTGACAAAACTAACCTCCCTAGGAGTCTAAGACTCTCTAATGACAAACAAGACAATTAAGAGCAATCCTTCTCTAAACATGCATTATCCTATGAGAAACCAAGTGTTTTTCGATCCTATCAAGTCCAACGCTTGTTGTAGCAGTCTAGCCTCGTCAATCCAGATGAGCTCCTCCTTCACTTTGAGACCTGCATACACTAACAATCAAATGATTACATAACACCTTAATATTCCATAAAACAAAGCATATTCAACATATAGATCAAGGAGTATATGAAACAATTCATTAACAACAAATCATTGAGAAGAATGGACTTATTTGTATTAGGGAAACAAAAAAGAAACCATTACAACCTGAGCCTTGGTTTTGTGCAAGTTCCTTCCAGGGTCCAGCAAGAGTTTTCCTCTACTTTGACAAGCTCACCCACTTCCAAATGAAACAAGAAAGGATGGTAATCTCTCCTCACGAGCTTACAATGGAAGTCCTAATTCCAGCAGCATCTACCCTTTGGAATGTTCAGCTTTCAACCTCCCCTCCCTTGGCCCAATGCCTGTATTTATAGTGTTCTAGAGGAAGTTATTCAGTTCCAACATCAATGG
>APFE030926836.1:0-14742 GCA_000404065.3 Pinus taeda | reverse complement strand
TTTTTTAAATTTCTTAATTCATTTAAAATGGATCATCGAACTAAGCCTTCGGAAACATCACCTAGGACCTAGGACTTAGGACTCATGAGGGGATTTAAAACATTTTTCAACCCTCAGGACACATTACATCATGACTTTTACAATTTACATATTAAGGGAGAAAAACCCCTTTAACATAGACCCTCACAAATCACCCAGTTCTGTGACACAACCATAATCTAGCAGATCAACACACTAGGATTCTCCTAAAATTCCAA
The DNA here is from genome assembly GCA_000404065.3 of Pinus taeda. NCBI lineage: Eukaryota > Viridiplantae > Streptophyta > Pinopsida > Pinales > Pinaceae > Pinus > Pinus taeda. The sequence goes on along the minus strand of APFE030926836.1, from coordinate 14,485 downwards.
TGACGAAATGTATCCCGGCTTTAGGGTCAGGTTTGAAGGAAAGCTCTGCCGATCCGTGGATCGGTGAGACGAAAAACCTTCCGGGACATAGATTATCATAAAAAAGTTAGGTCCACCTAGGCAATTTACAAATACGACTCATATCTGTTAGGATTATTTACAATTAATACATGCAGACTGGGTTTACAATTGAATTGATCAAGCTGCTGATGACTGTTGGATGGCACGGACATGCTGATCAGGTACTGCCCCTTTTTGCAGAAAAAGGGGGTGTACTGCATGGGTAGTTGACCGGTAGAGGTCAACAGGACCAACATCACTCAGGCAATAAATGATGTTTGGCCATCAATACAAATAATATTTGAACAGATTGATTCAGTAAAGGTGGCACTGGAAAAATTCGGAGGACAAAGGAAGAATTAGGAAGGATGCTTGAAGAAGCCACCAGGCTTATAAATTTTTTGAATAATAAGAACAAGTATCAGCTGGAAGAAATTGGCACTGAAGATAGAACAAGGACTATTCTGGAAGTCAAGAAGGTGTTGACTAAAAGATCTCTAATGCAAAATTTGGAAAGAAGATGCTAAAACATGCAGGAGGAGATCAATGCTTTCATAGAGAAGTTTAATATTTTGCAGAACAAAGGGCTACCCAGTCCTTTAGTTATCAATGATAAATTCATGAGGCATATAGATTATGTTGACAAATTGGATCAATATGCAGATCATCAGGCAAGTTCATCAACCAATACATCAGCACCAAAGACACTGCCTAAAGGCAAAGTTCTCTATGACATTCTAGAGAACCTTTTCTATGTTGAGCATGAGTTATTGCATTTGTTTCCAATTCAGCCTACTTTTTCAAGTACACTGAGATTGATGAAATCCTCAGGAAACTCCAAAGGACCAGAATACCGCAGGAAAAATGGTGGGCAGAAATGCTAGATATTTTGTAAATTTATCCTTAGTGAAAAAGTAAATTTGCATTATTTACTACAGTCAATGAGGGTAAAAGTAGGTGAACAAAGATCAAACAGGTAAAGAGTATCAGAACAGGTCAAAATGTATCAGTGAGAAAGTAAAACGCAAAACAGCTAGCACCGATTTACAAGGAAGACAGCAAGGTGCCTCATCTTAGGGTCTGTCTCCAGCACATTCACAAAAGCAGGGACAGCAAGCCATTAGTTTACTTTATCTTCTATCTACGAGACCATCTATCTCTATTTTCATGTCACTTATAGTTAGTCACCCTAGAATATATCTCTCTTTGTTATGAGATATTTTATTGTAAAAATTTTGTATAAATACTCCCTCGTTCAGAGTATTGAGGGTGGCTTCTTAGACATTATTGTAAAATTGATTGCTTTGGAATAAAGTGTTGTTGGACCAAATCTTGCATGGCTGGCTGCATGTAGAATTGATACAAAGGACTTTTCACGGGATTCAAGTGCAATACATCGGAAAAATAAGTATTTTATAACTCATGTGTTATTGCTTTCTTGTTTAAATATTTCAATTATGTTCCATATCTGAATATTAAAAGGAAAAATCTTAATTCAGAAAGTGCTTAAGTGCAATCTATTTTCAATCGCTTTTATTCTTAATGTTTTCCTCTAAACTATGATAAGCAAGGAAATCTTAAGTCCTCCTGCTTCTTAGTTTATCATTTAAGTCATTTAGTAAGAAATCCTTAATTGTTTTTTATTGGTGATCATCCAAATTCCCATTTCTCCAGACATGTGGAAGGATCCTTAATTGCCCTTCTTCACTTTTGAGCCCATCTCATCCTTTCAAGTTATCATTTGCTCCCTGTTTAGCTATATTGCCCTGTGAAGCTATCCTTTGCAGAGAAACCAAATCCAATTGAGCCATCTTCTTTGACTCCATTAGCCCAATGGCCTGAAATATTCAGTAATACCCATCTGCTATTGAATTTCACCAACAAACTCAATCAAAATCCCAAAGCTATAATAACTAGCCTAAAATCTTATAAAACAAAGCTAAATCTTAAAGAGAGAGCCCTCTCTAGGTACAGATTGGCTAGATTATGTACCCAAAAGTTGGTTTGTGGTTACCTCAGACCCCTTTCCTCTTCTTACAACTTCTAGGAAAATCTGAGTGATAACATAGTAGCGACCATACTAGGGAACAAAAATTTGTATTTATTGTTGTTTACTTTATAAACTACAGACGGAGCTTGAAGTTAGCCAGGTAGCCTTCGAACTGCTCTTTCTTTGCAAGTGCATAAGTAGATGAATGTTGCTTCAGTCAATCTCTGGTTTATTTTATGAACTGAACATGAACCATCTCCTCAATCAAATAAATCTTTAGAAATGTTTAAATTCAAATCTGAAGTATCTTAAAGAAATTACAGAAGTTGTTGTTGCTATTAATTTAGAAAATCAAAACCAAGAAATCTGTCTTGAGAAAGGACTCGTTACACTAGAGAAAATCCTAATCCTAATCCACCACCAATTTTTGAGAACCCCAATCTGATCCCCAGAATTCTTAGGAGACAGGAAAGTCAAGAAAGTACTGCTAGTTCTCGGCCCACCTACAAATCAAGATCCTGTCATGTTAGGTGGATTTATCTTGAGGACGAACCCTTCGATGAGCACTTTGAGACTTCTTTGTTTAGAACATATTCGAACTCTGAATTGATTGACCTAATCCCAGATCCAATATTCATCAAAGAATTACAATTCTAAACTATCAATTTCTCAATTGGCAGACATTTGCAGAACTTCATAAAACCTTATCTTACCTCTGAAGGAACACCTAATCCCTCTACAATCACTACTTCTTCTGCAAGTTCTTCATCATTTCCTCAAACATCTCAACCCCAAACCACCCCACCACAAACCCCTCCTTCTACCCGTCCATACACAACCCAAATTCCCATTGTTACCCCTACCCCAGGTGTTGTTCCATCATTACCTACAGCCATGGCAAATAGGTATACCCCCCTAGTTCTATCAGCTAATTTAGGTGCCATGCCTCAAGACTACCAAGTAAAATCACTCCATTCGATGGTACTGGTACCTACACAACTCAACAACATACCAAAAAAATGACTGACTACTTTGAAATATATGAGATAGATACTGATGATATAAGAATGAGGATTTTTGTTCAAAGTCTAATTGAGGAGGTCAGAACCTGGTTTAGGGCTCTAAGAGGAAACAGTATAGATAGCCTAGAAACCCTTTATATGCAATTCTTGAATCGTTGGGAGAAGAAGAAAGATCCTTTGCAGATCTTCTCCCAGTATGAAAACCTTAAGAGAGGAACGCAAGACACTATGCAGGATTACTGCACTAGGTTCAACACTGTCTACAATGTCATTCCTCAAAACCTCATACCCTCACTTGATTTGGCCCTAATCAAATTCCCAGATGGATTTGATTCTGATATGGCCTTTCAGCTAAGGAAACGAGCCCCTAGAACTTTGGAAGAGATGAAAAGTATAATTGTCAGTGTTGAAGCCAACCTGATGTCTAAACGAGCCAAGGTTAGAAGTGAAATAAGGATACCAGTGAAAGAAGAAACTTCACCTGTTGAACAAAAATTGGATGCTATAATTAAAGGGATGGAAAGACTATGAGACAGAGTGGAAACAATAGAAAGAAAATCCCCTTGGGATGGTCAACCAACCAACACAGGGAGGAATCCTAATTTTCAAAAAAACCAAAACCAGAACCCTGGAAAGATTGGTCCAGATCAAAACATTAGACCCCCTTTCCAAGAGAATTACATAGAAGCTTCCAACTTTGAGGGTCCCCAAGAAGATACTCAGATAAATCCGATGGGACTTAACAATGAAAGAGAATTTTTCCTAACTCAAAATGATCAAGAGGCTCACATTCTCAAACAATTTCGAACTCAGTCAGGAGAATCGTTTGACTTTAAGGAGGGATATGACACATCCATCTACGAAGTGCACAAGTAGTATAACTTAAGGAGTAGAAGAATTGATGTTCCTGAAGTCAATAAACAGAAAACTCTGAAACAGCCTATCAAAGGTAAAGCAGTTACTACCCCTGAACAAATTTTGTCTAGATCAAACAATAACCCACCTAATCCAATAATAGTAGATGTTTCTAACAATCAGCCGAATAATAGAGACTCTTCCACTCCCCTTACTTCTAAGGGAACTGTAGAAGAACCTCCAGAAAACAATTTAAGAAAAAATGTGAATTTTAACCCCACTCCTGAAAATGAGAAAAATACAAAAAACACAAAAAACAAAGAGAATGCCACTATTTGAAACATAAAAGCCCAAACAGAAAAACCCTTCAATCTGGAAACTGAAGTAGGCAAACTAAAGATAGTTGTTCCGTTGTCTGAATTAGCTAAACATGATGCCTATCGAAGTCAAATTAACAGATCACTCAAAATCACTAGAACTGAAGACTCTATTAATGTTTTTGATGATCAACCAGAATTAATCTTTAGCCCTGAAGTGAATGGGAAACATTTAGAAGGAAGTATTCCTCGCTTCTATGTAAGCTTGAATATACATGATAAAATCCTTCACAATGCCATGTTTGACTCTGGGGCATCTCATAACCTAATGCCCAAGTCTGTTATGGAGAAATTAGACCTATACATCACTTGACCATACAAAGACCTCTTTTCTTTTGATTCTAGCCAGGTGAGAGGTTTAGGGTTGATAAAAGACTTGTGTGTTTCTTTAGTTCAAAATCCTACAAAAACAATCCTAATGGATATAGTAGTAGCAGATATACCACCAAAATATGGAATGTTATTATCCAGGTCTTGGGGTGTTAAGCTTCAGGGATCGCTTCAATTGGACATGTCTTATGCTACTATTTCGGTTTTCGGCCAACCTAAGAAGCTATACAGAGAAACACTAATGAAATATGTAGTAAGCAGTCAGGAGAAACCACAAAATTTCCCCATCTACTCAATACACTCTGATAGGGATTCATTTATTCTTTACAATGTTGAAACCAATCCTGCCAATACTGAACAAGTTTTAGCAGCAGAACCAAAACAAATTAAAAGAGGAAAATCAAGTGTTCAGATTCAGGAAATCTCATATACAAATGACAAATTAGATAACAAAGGAAAACCAGATGAGAATGAAAAACTAAATTCCCACCACCCCTGACACTGATTATGTGCATGAAATTCTATGGCATTTAGAATTTGATGGTTCAGTCAACAAATTAGGGGTAGGGGCAGGAGTTTGGGTGCACAACTTAGAAAACGACCATGCTGAAAGCCATGCCTACAGGTTAAATTTTAAGTGCACCAATAATATGGCAGAGTATGAAGCTCTTTGTTAGGACTTAAACTTGTCAAAAGATTAGGAGCAATTAGGGTTTCTGTCGTAGGTGATTCAGAATTAATCGTTAATCAGATCAAAGGGAAGTACTTTACTAGGGATCCTAGATTAGGATACTATAGGGGAACATTCATAGAGATTCTTAATACTTTTTTGGAAATTAAGCTTGTTGTAGTGCCTAGAAAACATAACTTACATGCTCACAGTCTGGCCATGTTTGCCAGCACCTGAAAATTACCTTTCGAACCTAATCATCAGTTTACTGCTGAAATTAGGCATAGACCAACTAATCTTGACAATCTAAAGAACTGGAAAGTTTTCTAAAGTGATGAGCAGATTAATAATTTTTTAACTTTAGACAAAGAATTTTCTCATAGTTACATAGATGTTGATATACAGTAACTTTAAACAAGTAGATGAGGTAGAAACCAACATTTTGGAAGAAAGTTCAATTCAAATGCTTCACCCCACAAAATTCACTAGAAAAGAAATTCAAAACCTAAAACAAATGGACCGTGATGAGATAATTGAAGAAGAAACAAAGGTCATTCACCTAAAAGACAATCATATGCCTAAAGGATCAACTCCTCTAGAAGACCTCTTTGATTCCAATGATATTCCTAAGAAACCAAATATGGAACCATTAAAGGCAGACAATGAAGAATATAATTTAGGAACGGAAGACAATCCAAAGATGATAAAACTATCAAAGTCTCTACCACCTGACCAGAAGATAAACTATGTTGAACTTATGAGAGAATTCCAGGATTTTTTGCCTGGAGTTATGTGGATTTGAAATCATATGACACCTCAATAATTCAACATACTATACCTCTGAAAGAAGACCAAAATCCATTCAAACAAAAACTCAGGAGAATCAACCCTGTATTACTACCATTGATTGAAAAAGAAATTAAACGTATGTATGAAGCAGGGATTATTGCACCTATAAGATTTTCAGAGTGGGTATCTAATTTAGTACCTACTAGGAAGAAAACTGGGGAAATAAGATTATGTGTAGATCTAAGAAATGTGAATAAGGTTTCCCTTAAAGATTACTATCCTTTACCCAAGATGGACCATATTTTGCAAAGGGTAGTAGGTTCTTCTAAGATTTCTCTTTTAGATGGATTTTTAGGATATATAACTAGATTCTGGTTCATCCTAATGACTAAGAAAAAACTTCCTTTACAACACCATGGGGCACATTTATGTATATCAAAATGACATTTGGACTTAAAAATCGCTAAAGAGATTCATGATTTTTTTGTCATATATATGGATGACCTAACTGTTTTTTCTAAATCAGATCAGCAACATTTGGACCATCTCAGACAAGTATTCTTAAAATGTAGAAAATATGGTATTTCTTTAAATCCAAAGAAATCCTTGTTTGGCCTAGAAGAAGGTAAACTCTTAGGTCATATCATTTCAAAGGATGGCATTCGAATTGACCCTGCCAAAATAGAATCAATTTTACAAATACCTCATCCGAGAAATATCAAAGAACTTCAAGCTTTCTTAGGGAAGATAAAATTTTTGAGAAGATTCATATCTAACCTAGCATAACTCATTAGATTACTTAATAATATGTTAAAAAAGGATTCAAGTATAAAATAGACAGTAGAAGCTAAACAAGCATTTGAAGAAATCAAAATGGCTTTAACCAGAACACCGGTTCTTACAAGTCCCCAATTTGATAGAGACTTCATAATTTTTCTTTTGCCTCAGAGCATACTATAGCAGTTGTTTTATTGCAAAAGGACAACCAAGGATGTGAAAACCTATTGCCTTTTTTATTAAAGTGCTCAGAGATGCATCACTGAAATACAAGATCATGGAAAAACAAGTTTTTTCACTTGTTAAAGCCATTAAATATTTCAAAGTTTACATATTATACTCTCATGTGATATCCTATGTACCAAATGCAATTGTCAAAGACATCCTGACTCAGGATGGAATTGAGGGAAAAGGGGTCAATGGATTTCTACCATTTTAGAGTATGATATTGAAATAAAACCTATAAAATTGATAAAAGGACAGGGATTGGCCAAACTCATGGCAGAAACCAATTGTCAAGTCCTGGACATAAATGAACTAGATGATGAATAGGAGATGGAAACTCCAGAAATCAGCCAAGCCTTTTTAGATTCACCTTGGTATGCTGATATAATTTATGTGTTACAAACCTGCAGGCTCCTTCAGGGTTATCCAGAACAAAAAGTATGTTTTTAAAGATGAAAGCTTTAAAGTTTTGTATTCTAGATAATGCTCTTTTTTGGAAATATCAGGAAGGAATCTTATTAAATTATTTGTTAAAGAATGACGCTGACAAGGTTCTTCAACAATTTCATGCAGGAGACTGTGGTGGACACCTCTACTGGAAATCAACTGCAGATAAGATCTTAAGGGCTGGTTTCTATTGGCCAACCTTGTTTGCTGATGTGAAAAAATTTGTCACTTCTTGCCATAAATGCCAAATTTTTTAGGGCAAGAGAAAACTATTACCTTTACCCCTGAAACCCATTTCTACTGAAAAGCCCTTCCAACAATGGGGTCTTGACTTCATTGGTGAAATTCATCCTCCCTCCTTTGGCTAACACAAATGGATACTCATTACCACTGATTCTTTTACTAAATTGATAGAGGCCATCCCCTCTAGACAGGTCAATGATACAATGATCATAGGTTTTCTAGAAGCCAATATATTGTCCAGATTTGGCTGCCCTACTAAAATCATAATTGATAATGTTGCAACCTTCAAATCAAGAAAGATAATCAGTTTTTGCAATAAGTACCACATTACCTTAGGCCATTCCACAGCCTATTATCCACAAGGAAATGGACTAGCTGAATCTTCCAATAAGAGCCTCATTAATATCATTAAAAAACTATTGGAGGAAAATAAAAAGACTTGGCATAAGAAACTAATAAATGCCTTATGGGCAGACAGGCTTACAACCAAAAAATCCATTGGCACCAGTCCTTATGAATTAGTATATGGCATGGAGGTTATATTTCCTTCGTCATTAGGAGTTCCTGTTATGAAACTACTCCAAGAAGCTCAAGTGGAACCTAATGATATTCAAAGAAGAATTAATCAGACAATCAATTTACAACAGACTGGAGAGGAGGTGTACCAAAGATCCCAAATATGGCAGGAAAAACTCAAAAAGATATTTGACAAAAGAACCAAGGCAGAAGATTTCCACCTTGGAGATAAAGTACTAAGATGGGATTCCAGAAGAGAAGATAAGGGGAAACATGGGAAGTTTTACTTCCTATGGAAAGGACCATACATTATCTATGCCCTACAAGGAAACAATACATATTTTCTCAAAAACTTGGATGGCACAAAAGAAGAAGAAGGACCAGTTAATGGTCGAATGTTAAAACATTACCTTGATCCTACTTATTAAGATTTACTATGATGTTTAACATGTACATATTATATCCTTTGTAATGTCACTATTTTGATTGGACAATAACTTTTGGAGTTGAAGCCCAAAAAGAAGGCCCTAAGCTCCAAAAGTATTGATGTCATACATACAAGAAAGCAACAGGAAGAAGAAAATTGCACAGCACAGTCAAAGTCACTCAGAGGCCATCTGATCTACTGTTCTTGACTTTCCACCAGGAAAAGCCATCCCCAAGTGGAGCCACTATTAGGTCCCTATACCAATAATTGTCATATGTCATGATTGATTTGAGGAGCTATGTAATATGTTCATACCTTTTCTGGTTGCAAAGGTTTTCCATATTTTCAAAAAATTTAAAAAAATTGTAAAGAGGGTATACCCTAAAAGAAAAATCAAAGGGTAAAAAGAATAAAATATGGTCAAAAAATTGAAAGAAAATGAACCCCAACCAAAAGAAAGACCAGGAAAGTGTGCAAGTCTAAATGCCACTACTTTTTAATTTTGTGTAATAAAAATTTTGTGCAGTTTGTCACCTATTCCACAATTCATGAATAGTCAAATAGTTCAAACTTGACTAATTCATTTTTCAATTTCATGTTGTAGAAATAGAGAATAAATATCTGACCAAACAGTGTAATCTTGGCAGATAAGTAAATAGGTAGAGTAAAAAAGGAGCTCAACAGTTTAATCTGAGCCCTTGGATGTAATAAGTGTAGATTTAGATAGATATCATTATGTAAAAGAAAAGAAAGTGAGAAAAGGGCTTGCCAATCTAAGTGCACCTTAATAAAGAAGTAAAAATGCTAGGATAAAGTAGGTAGCGTAAATAGATGATGGTTGCAGAATAAATGTGTGGTGAATGGTTAAGTTTAAATGCTTAAATCTTTTGTTTTCATCACTTGGACAAAGCACAACTCACATTGGATATAGCCCATCAAAGAAACAAAGTCAGATTAATTAATTTCCCTATCCATTTTTCCCTTAAGTTTCACTAACTTCCCCTAAGTACTAAAGGCACTTACAAGGTTGAAGGGGCTCAGAGCATTTCTCTGACTTATGGAGGGACTGGACCCTCGGCCCAATAATTTATAAGGCCTAAGTACTTAAATCATCCATAAAAATCATGCATTCCCTTTCATAAGCTTTTCCTAAGAAAAATCTTATTTTACTTTGGAAAATTACAAAATTTTCCATAAAAACCCTTTTTCACATTAAGCCTAAGTTTGAATACACACATAAAACGTTTTATACTTAGCACTTTCATTTAATAATATCATATTAATTATTAACATATTAATTTATAAATCCCTTATAAAATTGACCCATCCTCATATTACTGTAACTATATAATAATCCCGAAATACTATATATCCTGCCCCGGGTTAATTATAACCATAACACATTTTAATATGGAATTAATTAGTTAATCAGTAACTAGTTAATAATCTTAACCCCCCCGCAACATCAAAATGGGATTACCTAACCCTCGTGGTTAATTAATAACCTCACCAGCCAATCTCGCCGCCCCCGATGTGATTAAATAATACTTAATCATATCGGGACCTGCCCACACTAAACCACTATCACTTCATACATCCTGCCCACCGTCAGATCAAGCCCTTGACATCCGACAACCACAATGCATATTGCACGGCCCTTTGTGACCGCACGTTAGCATGCGATCACAAAGCGGTTTTTTGCATAATACCTTGGCACGTGTCACTTTTTCTATGGAATCGCTGGCCCAATGCAAAATACCACCCTTCCCCATAAGCAGTGCGATATGAAACTAATTACCACCCTCCCATAAACAACAAAACATCATTTCGTTTTGCCGCTGACGCCACTCGTTCGAATTCTAAAGCCCGCCAACTCTGACTTTGTATATAAAACAAATAAATCATTTTCACTGCTTTATCCTGCAAACCTGTATGCCCATGCAAAGACGTCAACGTCAACCAGTTTAAGATTTCATCCACCAACCTGCTCCAGACTTCGCAGCCGATGCAACCTAAAGCCCTTTAGCAATATCCAATACTTGCATTTCATTGTTCCTTCCCAAAAAAATAGGTATGGGGGATTACGCAGTGCATTATATTAGATATCATTTTGGGATTCAACTGCGTTAAGTAAGTCATTCAAACGTATGACCATTTCCATGAGAGGTAGTCGTAACTGACTAATTTCTCATGATTTTTGAATAGTTCACTTAGCACTCATTGCATCGGGTGATGCTCACAGGGGTGAAGAAGTGGGATTGAAACTAGTGAAATGTGGAGAACGAATCACATAGCATCAATCATCACTTCCGGGGCTTGCACCCGGTAACCAGGACTTCCCAGGAGGTCACCCATCCCAGAACTCCTCTGGCTCAAGCGCGCTTAACTGTGGAGTTTTTCCACAATCAAGGCCACTTAGCTTGCTACCCCATTTGCAAAACCTTAGCAAGTATTGTGCCTCATGAACCATTCAAGTTAGAGATCCCTTGACTCTTTTTGAATTTAAGTATGGGGGATTACGCAGTGCATTATATTAGATATCATTTTGGGATTCAACTGCGTTAAGTAAGTCATTCAAACGTATGACCATTTCCATGAGAGGTAGTCGTAACTGACTGATTTCTCATGAATTTTTGAATAGTTCACTTAGCACTCATTGCATCGGGTGATGCTCACAGGGGTGAAGAAGTGGGATTGAAACTAGTGAAATGTGGAGAACGAATCACATAGCATCAATCATCACTTCCGGGGCTTGCACCCGGTAACAAGGACTTCCCAGGAGGTCACCCATCCCAGATCTCCTCTGGCTCAAGCGCGCTTAACTGTGGAGTTTTTCCCCACAATCAAGCCCACTTAGCTTGCTACCGCATTTGCAAAACCTTAGCAAGTATTGTGCCTCATGAACCATTCAAGTAGAGATCCCTTGACTCTTTTTGAATTTAAGTATGGGGGATTACGCAGTGCATTATATTAGATATCATTTTGGGGATTCAACTGCGTTAAGTAAGTCATTCAAAGTATGACCATTTCCATGAGAGGTAGTCGTAACTGACTAATTTCTCATGATTTTTGAATAGTTCACTTAGCACTCATTGCATCGGGTGATGCTCACAGGGGTGAAGAAGTGGGATTGAAACTACTGAAAAGTGGAGAACGAATCACATAGCATCAATCATCACTTCCGGGGCTTCCACCCGGTAACCAGGACTTCCCAAGAGGTCACCCATCCCAGAACTCCTCTGGCTCAAGCGCGCTTAACTGTGGAGTTTTTCCCCACAATCAAGCCCACTTAGCTTCCTTGAAAATTACCAGAGTTCTATGACTGTTTCAAATTATATTAGACTCCAAAATATTGTGAACAACGAGCTATCAGGAAGGACCTCTGGAAGATGGCAGTTATAGCCAACACAGAACAACGGGGACCCTCGGTCAAAGCGCATTGACCGTTGGCCCATGGATACCACGCAGTGGTGCAAACTAGCAAATAGGGAGTCCAGATCAGAAAAGAGAGGTTGTTTCTGATATAAAAACCTCAGAGAAGGAAAATCCATAGCACCTGGTCATGTGACAACCAGGGAAAACAATGTGAAAATACCCAAACTGTCAGAAGGCGGGTCCCGCACCGAAAAAAAACTTCGGGATATTGAAAACCCCTCAAGTGGTAAGCGGGTTTGGCAGCAGACCAAGAAATGACATACACTGAATGACACGTGTTCAGCAGATGAGAGAGAAAACTGCTCTCATCGTAAGGTAATGGTTGAGCAACTCACCCATGCGATAAAAGCGATGACCGTAGGATCAAGAGGCCCCAGGTCAACGACGGAGATTGCACCTGATGGGAGACTGGATTCAACGAAAGAATAGGCTGAGGCATATGACATTTGGGATCTGACATGACCGGTGAGTTTGTGGATGAATCATTTCACAGAATAACTGAAATAACGACCGTTTGAGGAAAAGCTGGCACCCAGTTCGTTGGAGACAAGTGGCCACCTCTTTGTGAAATGTCACACAGTGGCAATGACGTAGAAGCAGGGAATTCCAGTGGATAGAGGCAGGTGATCCGAAGAGATGGAAGAGGAAGAAAAAAGTCAAGGGACAGATTTGCTTTAAGCCATGAACAGAAAAAGAGCAGAGGGGAGCATGTGTGTTTCGCAATCTTATCGATCCATTGCTTAAAATAACATAGGCATATCCCAAAGCATGAGTTTGTAATACCTGCATTAATTAACTGAGATCATTCATAAGTGATTTTCAGATCAAGTGGTATCAGAGCTATTGGTTATTAAGGTTAGACAAGCTTGTGATGGATTTAGTTGTTGAATGCTAACTAGATCAAAGTTAAAATTAGGAGAAGGAGAGTTGGTCGAAACTAATCCTGAAATTGGAAGAGTCTATCGTCAGAAGACAATGTTGGAGAAAGGTTATATGGGGCTAGACCCTCAATTTATAGATAGTTTCTTGGCCATAAGGTCCATGGTAGAGGAAATGTATAAGGATTTTAGAAAACATACAGATGAAGATTCATCAGGCTCCAAACAAGATAAAGGAGAAGAAGAGTCTCTCCTCCATGATGACTCAAAAGGAAAAGGGAAAGAAGAAAGCTTTTTCACACCTCTTAATAGCCCTAAACATAAAAAGAAGACATCTTTGATTAAACAAGATGTTAAACTTGATTTACCAATATATGATGGAGAGTTGAATGCAGAAAAGTTGGACAATTGGATTAGACAAATTGATGTTTATTGCAGAGTGCAGAGTATCGATTCAGACAAGAGCAAGATTCAGCTAGCCAGCCTATGCCTTGGAGGCACTTCCTTGGTTTGTTGGGAAGGCAGGACCCAAGTTGACATGAAGAGGCATGGTAAGAATCTTTCTGTCTGGAGTGAATTTGTTTTTGCAATCAAAAAGCAGTTCTATCCACTGGCCTATATGCAGCAAGCCATGATGAGCTGGAAAACTCTTCGACAATTGAAAGGGAAAAGTGTACAAGTTTACACCCAAGAATTTAGGAAGAGAGCTTTGATTCTAGGAATCTCATTAGACTCACTTCAGACTCTGTTGAAGTACATTCGTGGTCTACACAACTACATGAGGCACACTATCCTCATGTTTAATCCCACTTGTATAGATGAGATATTTTTTCAAGCTACGCATCTAAAAGCTAGAGGAAAGAATGGAAACCCAAAAGTTGGGGGATCATCACAACCCACTGCAAGCAAGAATAAGGAGAAAAGAAAATAGAAATGGAAAGCAAGGAAGGCCGACACTGCACAGAAAAGCAAGTCTTCATGCACTCACTGTAAGAAGGATGGGCATGATGAGGAGCACTGTTGGATTTTGCATCTGGAGCTAAGACCTAAGAAGTTCGAGGACAAGAAGAAGAAGACTGGTGCAACTATTCAGAAAGATTTTGGGTTGAACTTAGGAGATGAAACAACCATTGCAACCACATGTATAAAAGGTAAGAATTCTGAAGCATCTACTAGTAATTCTGCACAATCTACTATTGATGAAGAAAATGAGAGAATGTTATGCTTCTTAACCTGCAAAGCAATACCGAACCGAGAATATGCACGGAAAAATACCGAGAACACAGAATATGTTAAGAAAATATACCTAGAACACAGAATAGAAAAGATTTTATTACTCAGAGAGAAATGTTCACAGGCCTCTTCGAGGGGGCAACCTCCAATAGAGCAGAGCTCGATTACAAAACAAGACACGATGCTCCTCGCAGGGAGTCTCTATCCTTTA
>APFE030926835.1:0-15025 GCA_000404065.3 Pinus taeda | reverse complement strand
AACCATAGAAGTTTGAGGTCCAAATCCACACTAACTTAGTACAATGACAAAACTAGAACAAATGCTTGAATATTTCATATTTATCATAGACAAAGCATTTAGGCTAGGAAACTCAAATATAATCAAGGTATTTGCCAATAGGAAGGCTACCCAGAAGCAAGGACAAAGAAAACACAATTCTTTTTGTGTTTAATAAAATCTTTCCACATTCTATATAACTAAAAAAACTAGGAAGACTACTTAGAGGCCACCCTTTGGAGTTTGTTTAACATGACATCATTGATAACCCTAGGGTTGAGTCACTGTTACCCATAACAAGGCTTGTATTTCTTAAACCTTTTGAGTGATTCCACCCTTGATCTTTCCACCAAGTAGTTGGATTGGGCATGCCTAACTTAGAAATAATTCATCTAAGACTAATGTTTGAATTTTCTCAATGTGTATTCCTAAAAGATATCACTTCTTTCACAATGTTCTTTTTCAAATAGGGTCTTCATTGAGACCAAGCTATTTCTTTCAAGGACTTATCTTCATATTGGATTAGAGGAGACTACTAGATGCAATGATCACGAAAGGGAAATTTTTATACAAAATGAGTCATTTTTCTTGGAAAGGTGATGTTTAATAGCCTCTAAGGCCTTCTAAATACTTTGAGCTACAAAGGTACCTTGGATTTGGACTTTTGTCAGAGTTCAAAACAACAAGGTATAATATTTGGCATTCCTTCCTCTCTTTTTACCTAATAGGGCTCCTTGCAAGATGCAATTGCGTTGGAGCACTTTCTAGTACTCTTAACCCTCAAACCTCCACAATGTGAACCTCCTACTTTACACACAAACCTTGAGCTTATTTGAAAGAACACATATTCACTTATAAATTTTATTAGCTAATTGTCACAATACCACCTCCTAAAGGGATTCTACCTATGGATGATGTGTTCTATCAAATAAGCTCTTCTTTGAAATAAGCTATTCTATATATTAAAAACATATATATCATCTATGTACTATCTTTAATCACATATTCTACCATATATCTTCATTATCTTTAAATCACATTCTTCCCGTTAAAAAGACACTACCAACTTATTCAAATTTCTTACATGTATTTTTACGACTTTAACCTTAAATAAAAATATAACCAAAATGATATAACTATGGCCAAGCCATTCTCAAATCCTTCATCTTAACATTAAATGAAAATATAACAAAAGAAACGATGTAACTATGGCTAACGCATTCTCCCTCGTTGTCGTTTAATTTAGAGCAGCTTTCTTTATCACTCATATGGGAAAGCGCCCTATTTAACGGGGGGGCCTATAGCCTAGTTGAACATGCATAGCGATGTAAACTATATTATTTAGAAAAAATAATCAATATTAAAATTTTGAAGCGTCATGCTCTATAAAATATTGAAGCAACCTGCAAGCATTTCAGGTCTGTAAAATGTTTAGCTTAATCTTCCATTTAAAAGCGTAATCCATGGATTTTGAAATTTTTGAGAACCGCCTCCACGTAATAGCCATCGACCATAAAAGAGGGATGCTTTAAAACAGATGGCTTTATTCAGAATTTGTATACGGTACATTTTTCAAAAAACCTTGAGATGCAAGGCAATGGTAATGGAGGCAGTGGATATGAAGATGAATTAAAATTTAAATTATGGATAGAAGCAGAAGTCTGGAGAAAGGGAGTCGGAGGCGGAGGAATTGCTTGGATGGTCAAAAGTTGCTGGAATCTGGGTAAAAAAAATTCAAAAAATCTTGTAGAGGCAGTGTTTGAATCGTGTTTTTAACAGTGGAAATGGATTAAGCACCATAAAAAATGTCTAGGACACCTAAACTTTTGAAGTTTGACAACTATAGCTTGGATTTACAAAAATCCTTACCGGAATTTCTATAACTTTCCGAGCAATTCCTCCAACTAGTTAGACTACGGCCTGAGAAAGCAGTAGACTTTGTAGGAGTTTGTCACCATCCATTTCGAAATGAGGCATACCTATAACATTTTCGGACAGATAGCAGTATTTTTTGTATTGTGTATTGGGTTGGATGGGCTTTTTGTTATTTGTTCGGTTTAAGGCATGACCATTTTTTTTAATACTCAGTTTTATTTATAGATTTTTCTATTTTTTAATTAGTGGTTGTTGATTTATTTTTTTTGTGGATTTTTTTTTTGGATTGGTTAGTAGATTTTTTATACGTGGCTAGATTAATTAGTGTTTGTTGATTTTTTTTGTTTGAATTGGTTAGTGGATTTTTTTTTGTTTTTGGAAAGCTTTTTTTTTGGGATTTTTCTCATTGTTTTTAATTTTGTGGATTTTAGTTATTGCATTACTTACCACTTAACTAGTTGCACATTTCATTATTATTATTCAACTATGATTCAGCTTTACAATCACCACTATGTGCAAAGAGGGATAGCACGAGATTGGGTTAATGTTGGAAACTGCTTTGTGAGATCACAATTTTGTTTGGATTCTTGGTTGGAATTTGGCAAAAATTTATCAAGAAATTTGATTGTGGGAATAATTTTTTTTTTTTTTTGGAAATGGATTCAATGCCATAAAAAAATTTGGAACATCCAAAATCGTGAAGCTTAACAAGTGTAAACTTGATTTCAAAAAATTCCGCTCAAATTTTCACAAAATCCTACGAGAATTTCTATTATTTTCCTAGTGAAATTGAATTTCTATTATTCTTAGGAAATTGTGGTTTGTTTAAACTAGGGCATGGTAGAATGTGCTAAGAATATTGAAGAAGCAAAAAAATCCACAATTAAAATAAAGTGTAATAGAACAAATAAAATAATAAAACATGGATTAAAAAAATAAAATAATAATAATAATAAATAAATAAATCTAATTAGATTTGTTGTGTTGCAATTTTATTTTTATTAATAAAAATTCATTTAATGGAAAGAAATTTATATATTATCTAATTAGATTTAAATAATTTTTAAATCACTTTTTTTATATTCCCATAAATTAGAATTTTATATTTTAAAATAAATTAATATTTATAATTATAATAAGGAATATTTTTTACATAAATAAAATAAAAAATGTAAAAAATTATAAATATAACCCTAGGCAATTAGGATTCTAATAATAATTTATATTTTATAAATTATTTTAATTGCTAAACATAAAAAAAATTACTATTTATTTGATAATTTTCCATTAATTATAACATAAATTTAAATATTTACATATATTAATCATTATAAATTAAATTAAAAATTTTATAATTTAATATTACACATATCACCATATAAATTAAATTAAAAAAAATATAAATCATTTCAAAGAAAAAGTGTGGTTAGTGATGCATTTACCATTTCTCTACGGTAATAATTTAGGGTGATGTATTTACAATCTCTCTGTGGTAATAATTTACAATCTCTCCGCGGTAATAATTTACGATCTCTGCAGTCATAATTTATGATTTCTCTGCGGTAATAATTCACGATCTCTCTGCGATAATAAAAAAACAATCTGGGGCATGTGCGTCTGTTGTTCGGCTTGCTGATATCAAGTGCACACATTCCTTATATTTTTCTAATACATATCTGCTCATATATTTTCAAGTTTGAATAATTCACCACAATTATCAAAGATTACCAAAGGTAGACCTAACACAGTTATTCTAGAGAGCCTCTATGAGTATATAGAGTCTTTAGGGAAACGTAGAGAAGAAAGAGAAATCAATTTACAACCATAGTTAACAACCATGTTGGAAAATAAATTCACATCTCTTGAAGACAAAATCCAAAAACAAATAGAAAATAAAATAAAACTATTGGAGAATAAGATGGAGGCAATGGAGACTAGGTTGCAGGTTATAGAAAAACAAAACCAAAATATGAACCAAACATCCCAGCAAGTAGATGTTGATACTTTAAAGAGTCTTAAAATGAAGGACATTATTAAAGAGATAGAAGAAAAAGTTAATAGCCGCCTCACCCTAAATAGTGTGGTAGGTAAATTAGATATCAAACCAATTAAAGATGAAATGAAAAAATTGATAGAATTAGACCATAAGCATAACAAAAAGGCCTTGAACCTTATAATCTTCGGTTTGAAAGAGGAGGTAGACAGGGATACTTTAGCCATAGCCCAAACAGAATTACATAATAGATTACAAATTGAAACAACATGTCTCACAGAAGCAACAAGGTTGGGAAAACTAACTGAGAATAAAGGAAGGCTGATCCGAATAAAGGTGAACTCCACTAACCATAAGTATGACATACTTGGTAAAACCTCAAGTCTAAAAGGAACGAGAATATTTATAAATGAAGATCTCAATCAGGAAGATCAAGCAGAATTGAGAAAGGAGGTTCAAAAGGTAAAGAAAGCTAGGAAGGAAGGAAAATGGGCAATAATCAGAAATAGAAAAGCTGTTATTCGAGATAGAAACCAAAAATATAATAATAAATAGCAATTCAACATGCTCCAAATTCTTTCTTGGAACTGTCAGGGCTTTCCATGGAACAAAGGCCCCAAGCTAAGTTGGATTTCGAATGATGTTGATATTATTTTGCCTGTTGAAACTTGGGAGCACGAAGAATCTAAGGTCCCCAACATAGATGGCTTTACATTATGGTCAACCTGGAATAAGCGATCCTCCCGTAGAGGCATTAGGGGTATAGCTTGTTACATTAAGAAGAACATCTCTCCCCATGTTAGGATTTATAAAAATGACCCTTACAACCAATATAGTTGGATAGAAATTACTGCCATTTATGATAAAAAGACCTACATAACAATTAGTTATTCCCCCCATCAATTATAACTTCTATAAGAAAAAGAATCTAGATAAAAATACTCCTTACAATGGTATAGAGAATGATATTTCTAGCCTAAGGAATGAAGGCAATATCTTTTTAATGGGTGACTTTAATGCTTTAACTTCAAGCAACCGAGCTATTCTTCTAAGCAATCATTCCAACCCTAATCCTCTTTGGTTAGACGAAGACCTTCCTCTGGCTAGCCAGTACAAAAGGAGCTCTGAAGACATCAAGGAGAATTTGTTTGGGTCGGAGCTAGTCAAGCTTTATAGTGCTCAGGATCTCATTATTTGCAACAGTCTAAAGAAGAGGCCTAATTCTAGCCAGATGACCTACATCCATGGGCTTGGTAGCAGCGTAGTAGACTGTGTTATCTCCGATCTCCCTCTATACAACGAAATAACAAATTTTGACATCTTAAACAACCACGAGCCTTACTCTGATCATAGGCCTTTACTTATAACTCTCAATTTTGTCATGCATAGAGATCCCATAGAACATAATCCTTATAGCCAAAAGAAGTTAATCTTTGATACAAATAAAAAAGATCCCTTCCTAAATGAATTAAAAACTAATTTGCTTCCTTATCTAGTATAGACAACATAAAAGATCTCCATCATAATTTTACTACAACCCTCTGATATTCTATTAAGAAGTTCTCAATTGAAATTTCAAGTAATAAAAGAAATAGCAAAACCAACCCATGGTATGTCAAAGATTGTAAAAGTGCGAGGAGAGCAATTAAGGAAGTTGTTGATGAATCTCTTAAAATTGGCAAGATAAAAACATACAAAGCCCTAACTAAAAGGAAAAAAGACAATGTCTTCGTAAAAGACAAGAGAATCTCTTACACCTCTCTAAGGTAGCTCCTAAGAAATTCTGGAGGCAAATTCTAACTAGGAAAACTAAAGACAATAATAAAATTGCTTTACACGACTAGAATTGCTATCTTAAAAAGCTTTATGAATCTCCAAATGTCATGGATAACTTTGAAACCCTGCTAACAATGAAATAAGCTTTCTCATTAGAAGACATTGATTTTTGGGTTAATCGCTTGACTAATGGGAAAGATAAGGACATTGAAGGTTACCATGTGGAAATCTTAAAAATTGGAGGTCCTGTCCCCATCCCCCACATTCACAAGTTTTTCAATCAAGCGGTCAAACAAGGGTTCCCTAAACCATGGACTCAAAGCCTCATTATCCCTATTTTTAAAACTGGGGATACAAATAACCCCTCTAATTATCGGACAATTATGATCAACCCTCTCCTAGCCAAGTTATATTTTATTATTTTGGAAAGGAAGTTGAGCATATGGCTTGAAAGTGAAGGTAAGCGGGCTAAAGGCCAAGCGGGTTTTAGAAAGTAGCACTCAACAACAGACCACCTCGTTACAATTAGGATCATTGTGGAGGAATGTCACAATGATAAATCCAATCTCTTTTGTTGCTTTGTGGACTTTAGAAAGGCTTTCGATACGATTCCTAGAAACAACCTTTGGAACATATTAGAATAGCTAAAGGTTCCTTTTGAGTTGAGAGCTGCCGCTATAAGGTTATACGAGAATGTAATTGCCAAGTTAAAGAGAAATGAGGGGTGGTCGAAAGATATTAAGTGTAATATCGGAGTTAAACAAGGTTGCCCCCTCTCCTTGCCCTATTTGGCATTTACATCGACAAGCTAGAAGGTTGTTTAGAGGAAGCAGGATGCGTTGGCACGATCTTAGCTGGGATAATCATCATCTTTCTTCTCTACGCTAACGATATTGTTCTTCTCGCAAGATGCCCATCTGATCTTGATAAGCAACTTATACTTCTTGAGGGTTTCTGCTCTACCATGGGTATGATTGTTAACACTGACAAAACAAAAGTTATTATTATCAAATCCAAGAAGAACACTTATGCTAATTTTATGTATGACAATAGTAACTTGGAGGAAGTGTCTTCCTACAAGTACCTAGGAATTGATATTCATCACAAGCTCAATTGGAACTATAGCATTGAGAAAAGGATTAATGGGGGATGGAAAGTTTATTTTGGTCTTGAAAATAATTGTAAAACGTCTAACCTTGTAATGTGGGATAGAAAGAAGTTCCTCTTTGAAACTTTAGTCACTCCAGTTACCTCATATGGATGTGAGGTTTGGGGTTGTAACATCTCTAGAGAATCCTGGAGAAAGATTGAGAAAATCCAGAAGCATTTTATAACATATAACCTCAAAATTAAAAGCAACACACCCTATCCTATTCTCCTTATAGAAGTCAGTATTCTAGCTAATAAATCCGGGGGCAGTTCCACGATCTATGCTAAAGTTCCCAAGATCTATGCTAATTGAGTGCTGGTTGTAGGGAGGGAATCCAATCCATCTGGTAGCTTACGATATCTGCTAAAGATTCATAAAGTAGTTCCTAAATATGCACGATCCGATGACAGGTTGTTTATGTGTCAGCCATCGACTCTACTTCCATTCATAAAGGTAGGAATATACAAAGGTAATAGCGATGTCGTTTTTTATTTTTCCCATCCACCACACGCACCTAAGTGTGTAAAATATTCAAAAGTAAATGCAAAAGGGAAGCTTCCACGTACGATCTGAGGGTTGTTCCTTTCCTCGGCCACTTCCATAAGGCATCTAGAGGTCCTATCAATCTTCATTCATAGTATCTAGAGCTCGTCCCAAAAATCAAAATATTGGTACCTAGGAGATTAAAGGTTGGTAATGTTGTATCGCCTGTGGCCAATTATATATAGCCCGTAAACTGATGCTCTCTCTTTTTTATGTGAAGCCTTCCCTCCCAGTCATTCAATGCTTGTTATAAGTATAAGACAATGGTATATAGAGGTGAACAAGGTAGTTGGTAACAGTCTAAGGTAAGTAAGCATAACGGGTGGGTGAATATCCTAGTGGCTATCTAATTGATATTAGTAGTTGAAGCTATAGGTGTATAGATATGGTGGTTAGATATATTATGTAAACATAAGTTTAGGGAAAGTAAGGATCTAAAGGTCCTGCTATCAATGCAGCCTTCATTAATGAAAAGTATCTGCTGGGTGTTAAGTCCAGTCGGCCCAATAATCAAAGTCTAGTGCAGTCACTACTAAGCGCTTAATTTGTGCTTAATTAATCCAAGTGATATAGTCTAGGTGGGAAGGTAATAAGTAAACACTTAAAAGTAAGGTCTAAGGGTAAGAAGGTTGTATAATGCTATGTCATCCCTCCCATGCCGTGGGTTCTATAGTTTGGTGCAATGTTAAGATTCATTAAATAAGTGTTCTAGGGTAGAAGGTCTAGTCCTTTCAAGTGGGTACTATGTGAAGGTGATATGATATGCGTTGGAGAGTACTAGAGTAATAGATGAAAGGGTTTAGACCCTATCAGCTTATCAAGGATGAATGCTTGTTTTCCTTTGTTTTGGATAAAGTGCTCTTCAGGGAGAGGTAATCGTTCAGGTAAGGTTGCTTGGATATGGTTTCCATCAAGTGAAAGTATTATGACATATGTAATAACTATGATTACATGGCTTGTAATATTCCTAATAGGAAAATATAGTAAATAACATAATGCAATGAACTAGCTATAGCTATGAAATTTTAAAAAAACACACCCATAAATATTATACACAAAAAATATGAGCAAAATTCTGAGCCATTCTACTAATAGTGATGAATCTGAGTATAATAGTGAGTATAGAGGAACCTTGGCTTGCTACTACAAGGTGGTGGCAAACCCCAGGTGCCAAAAATGGCTCAAATGCTCACAAATCATTCCCACAAGAACTACACCTTATGTTGGGTCTTTCTGCTACTACTGGATGGAAAAAACTATTGTTTCAACACTCTAGAGTGCTCAGAAAATTCTTAGAAATTAGGTGGTGGCTTTCCTCAACAAGCCCCACAAAACCCATAAATTTTTTGGCTCCAACTCACTCTCCCATAAATCTACAAAATTGTGTGAATTACTAGTTGACTCGTAAAACACACTGCTAAAATAAAGTGGGTTTCTGGTCTGAATATTTCCCAGATCGCTATGAAATTGCAGGTACAAACTCTTCTCCACATGCCCGCTAAAACCCACAAACCGTTTGGGCTACTTCTAATTGTCTCCAGTGACCCCCAAGAAGTGTGAATTGCCCAATTTGGTCAGAAACGCACCACAAAATGGCACAGTTGTAGGATGCCCAAAATATGGCACTGAAAGCCTCCCACAATCACTGCGAAATATCCTTCTAGAAATGGCTCCTTTCCCAATGCCCTTTCACCATCAAACTTCTTTTCCCTCCACCCTTGTGCAAGTGCAGCCAGTGACCCCCTACGCAATACCAAAATCAATAGGAAATGGCTCCTCAAATTCCCTATTCTACAACCCAACAAAATAACCACAAAACCTTCGGCTAAAATGACAAGATCTCTTGTAAATCCTCCGGTGCTAGAATCCTTTTTAGTTGGCCTCCCAATATGTAGTTTGATTTGCCTATGTGCCTAGGAAGGAGCACACTACAGCTGTAAGAACATGCGATGTGTCTCTACAAAGGATCAAAGGGTCTCCTCCCAATCTCTACATCTCTCCTAGGGTGACACTCGAAGTTCATCAAAGGTAGAGATGGAATTCCCACGTGGGAATTCCTTGTGCTAAATAACACTAGTTGACTTGGCTAAACAACTCAATAAAACTTGTGTTCAAACGTAGAATTGTCAAAAGATCCCAAATAGAGGCCTCCTTGGCTAATTTATATAAGTTGGTTCTCTCTCCCTTGGTGGACCCCATTTTCCACTAACTTGCATCCCCCTTCTTTCTCTCTCTTCCTACATAAGTGTGAATTGTCTCTAGGGGTCAAATTTCCTTGTTTTGTTGTCCCCACATCCCACCAAGGTTGTAATTTCTCCTATTCTCCTAGGTCCTCATTGTTGATTTGTGGTAGCATCGGATGTGCTCTAACCACAAACTTTGGTGGAGAGGTTGGGGCACATGAGATCTCCAATACCCAGAAAGGGTTTGGGAAAATTCTAAACAATTTAGGAGATATTAAAATAATTAATATTTTTAATGGAATCCCTAAATCTAAACTTAGAGAAATTAAAATATTAATGTGGATTAATATAAAACTATGTTAGAATGGTCCAAAAGACATGGATCAAGCCAGATCTAATGTTAGCCGTCGATTAGGGACTTAATCTCAGCCGTTTATATGTCAAGGAGAAAAGTATAAGAAGAGGCTTGAGGGTCACTTGGAAAATAGACCAGATGATCAGTCATTCTATTCTCTAGAGTGGGGTTTGCAAAGAGAGATAGAATCAGTGATCAGAGTTGTAGCTGAGGGGAATTGAGTATAGAGAGGCAGAAATAGTGCAAGGAGAGCAGCGCAGTAGCTGGAGAGAGTGATGCAGTAGCAGCGAGAGCTCACACTGGGCCACGCAGAGGCAACCAGGAGCTACTTAGAGCCTTAGAAAGGCCAGCGTTGCTGACGCAGAGGGCCAGAAGGCTGATGCAGGGCCTCCTAAGGCTGACGCGGACCCATTCAGGGTGATGCAGGGCCAACGTTGGGAAAAAAGGCGCTGACACAGTCCAGAAAGGGCAGATGCTCGGGTTTCTGGGGCAGATTGGAGCTGAGGAGATGCCAGAAGGATTATTCGAGGTTCCAGCCAGGATATTTGTCTCAAAATGAGAGGTATTACTACCAAGGAAATTCTTTTTTGGGTAGGCCAATTTCGGCACCCAAATTGTACTCTGATATTTCTTAATAAGAAAACCCTCATATAGTTGCACTGGTTTTCCCACATTGAGTTTTTCTGGGGACATTGGTCCAAAAATAATGGTTTCATATGGTGTGATTGTTTCTGTTTCTTTCAGTTGTTGATCTGTAATATGTTGAGCATGCACTAGTGTTTATTTTCAATTGGTAAGTAACAGAAGAAGTAGGTAGGAATAAATCAGATAAAGTTCATGGAGGATTTCTAACCAAGTAGACTTAGAAACTTCAAAATGGTATCAGAGTGTGATTGCAGATCACAGGAGGACTGAGAACATCATCTGAGCGGAGCAATAGCAGCAGAAAACAGTTGTCCCGAGGTGACAGAAGTTTTTTCTAGCAGAGCAACAATAAGGGAAGGGTGACGCAGTTCCTGTGTTATCAAGGGTGAGTTGAGAAGAGGCAGCACAAAAGCTAAGGAAGACAAAGGGAGCCTCACGCAGAGCCACACAGAAGCTGGGAGGGCTTATGCAGTGGGCTGAGGAGGATGTGTTACTGGTGCCGGGATTGCGCAGAGCCTAGGAGCTCTCACCTTCAGGTTGCTGGGGTTTAGAAGGCTGTGGGAATATTGTAACGTGGAGCTGGTGAGGTACTGTAGTCAATA
The DNA here is from genome assembly GCA_000404065.3 of Pinus taeda. Taxonomy (NCBI): domain Eukaryota; kingdom Viridiplantae; phylum Streptophyta; class Pinopsida; order Pinales; family Pinaceae; genus Pinus; species Pinus taeda. Next base: position 3,885 of record APFE030926835.1, on the reverse strand, counting down.
CAGTACCTGACAGAGCAAGGCTAAGAGGATGGAGTTACTACCGAGGATTTCTAGCCGAGGAACCTAGATCAATAGTGTGGTTGCACAAGGCGATCAGAGTAGGGGGCATCTCGGAAGCAACGAAAGGATTTCCAGGAGGAAAATTGGGACTCAGAGGGAGTCCAAAAGAGAACTTCCAGATGGGAAGTAGAAACTCAGAGGAGTCGAACAGAGAACTTCCAAGAGAGAAGTAGAAGAGCATCATGGCACTACACAGAGTAAGAGACGAGGATAGACTGGACAGAGCATCGAACTTCACAGTCTGGAAGGCTAGAATCTTTTTCATACTTGACAAAAATTGTGTCAAGCACTTCACCTTGAGGATAATAGCTATCCCACTTGACCCATCTGATAACGACAAGTACGAGGAGGCAATGGCAAGGGCCAAGAGCATCATATTTGACGGGGTTAAGGACCATGTAGTACCGCACATAGCCGAGAAGGACACGGCATATGAGATGTGGGAGGCCCTAAAGAAATTGTACCAGCATACTTTTGTGCAGAGAAGAATGTTACTAGAGAATCAAATGAGGTCATACCAGATGAAAAAGGGAGAACCAATCGACACCTTCCTTGGCGGACTGAACGAGATCTAAGATTAATTGACTTCCATAGGGGCCACACCGTATCAGGAGTTGATGGTGAGGACAACCCTAAATGCAGCCTCATAAGACTAGGAGGTATTTGTTCAGAGTATGTTGAGCGGAGGGACCCTTCGACCTTGGGATGAGATATGGGCGGTTCTTTGCCAAGAAGAGATCAGACGGCAGACAAAGGTAGGAAGCAACAGTAAGGGGATTCAAGTCAAAAAGGAGGAGGAGGAAGATGTTTCCCTAACATCTGAGGGAAAGCAGGAAAAATAGAAGAAGGATCTCTCCAAGATCAAATGCTTCCATTGTGGGGAGTTGGGTCATTATGCAACCCAATGTCCAAGGAAAAAGAGTAAGGGAGAGTCTTCCGAGACTAAGGCAGCGCCAGTAAGGGCAGAGAAGGAAATGGAGATAAACGATGACTGTGTCATGAGTGCACACGCACCACTTGAGCAGAAGTGGGGAGACATCAAGTTGTATTCAGGCGGACTATAAGCGATGAGGGGCAGGATCCTCGAGGTACTCAACCTCTTGGATTAGACCTTGCTACGGGAGCCCCGAAGAGGAGTAGCAGGACTGCCTGGAGTGGGTAGAGATGGATGTAGATGGAGCAGCAGAGAGAGCTATAGTGCAGGATTCCCAGGACAGCGTGAGGCTAGCAAGTTGCAGCAGTGTGAGAGGCACGGGAGTGTTGCACCAGTGCAGGATGGCACAGAGAGATGTGCAACGATGCGAGATGCAGAGAGTTGTTGCAGTAGTGCAGAGGTCAGAGAGGGAGCACTTGTCAGCAATAGAGGGAGCTTCACCATCAGGAGGGTATCTAGCCCGACAAAGAGGTCAGATTTGGGAGATCAGTTACTTACATCTCAGTAACTGAGTTGCAGTGCAGTAGTGGGCAGCATGATGAGAGGAGATGCATTGCAGATGCAGCAGCGGCAGTGATAGAGCCATGGGCAGTAGCACGGATGCAGAGGGAGTTGTTGTACAGATGCAGCAGTGGCAATGGCAGAACCATGGGTAGTAGCACAGGATACAATAATGCAGAGGATGGTGGGAAACAGGCCTAGCATCAGCATAGGGACTGATGTCGGATGATCAAAGTAATACTCAGTGAGGAGTATTGCTAGAGCATAGTCCTCGCTAAGAGGGAGTGTTGATTTGTGGTAGCATTGGATGTGCTCTAGCCACGAAATTTAGTGGAGTGGTTGGGGCACATGATATCTCCAATACCCAGAAAGGGTTTGGGCAAATTCTAAACAGTTTAGAAGATATTAAAATAATTAATATTTTTAATGGAGTCCTTAAGTCTAAACATAGAGAAATCAAAATATTAATGTGGATTAATATAAAACTGTGTTAGAATGGTCAAAAAGACATGGATCAAGCCAGATCTAATCTTAGCCGTCAATTAGAGACTTAATCTCGGTTGTTGATATGTCAACGAGAAAAGTATAAGAAGAGGCTTGAGGGTCACTTGGAGAATACACCAGATGATCAGTTATTCTATTCTCTAGAGCGGGGTTTACTAAGAGAGATAGAATCAATGATCAGAGTTGCAGCAAAGGGGCATTGAGTACAGAGAGACAGAGAGGAAGAACATAGGGAAATTAAAATATTAATGTGGATTAATATAAAATTGTGTTAGAATGGTCCAAAAGATATGGATCAAGCCAAATCTAATCTTAGCCATCGATTAGGGACTTAATCTAGGCCATTGATATGTCAACGAGAAAAGTATAAGAAGAGGCTTGAGGGTCACTTGAAGAATACACTAGATGATTAGTTAATCTATTCTCTAGAGCGGGGTTTACTAAGAGAGATAGAATCAGTGATCGGAGTTGCAACTAAGGGGCATTGAGTACAGAGAGACAGAGAGGAAGAGATAGTGTGAGGAGAGTAGCGCACTAGCCGGAGAGAGTGACGTAGTATCAGCCAAAGCTCATGCGGCCATGCAGAGGTAGTCGGGAACTGCTCAAAGCCTCATAGAGGCCAGCGTTGCCGCCACAGAGGGCCAGAAGGATGACACAGGGCCTCCGAAGCCTGGTACAGACCCGTTCAGGGTAACGTAGGGCCAACACTGGGCAGAGAGGGGCTGACGCAATCCAGAAAGTGCAGACCCTGGGGTTTCTGGGGTAGATTGGAGCTGAGGAGTTGCGAGAAGGATTATCCGGGGTTTCAGCGAGGAGATTTGTCTCAAACTGAGAGGTATTACTACCAAGAAAATTCTCTTTTGGGTAGGCCAATTTCGTGTTGAAATTTGGTACTGGAGGACAGGTGGTTCCCTAAGGCTTTGATCTTTGGCCTAGGGAAAAGTGTCCAAAAGAATTTAATTTTTCTCCTAAAGTGAGTTTATAATTTTTATAAAGTCAAATCTAATTTAAAGGTGACTTTAAGTTATAAAGTTACTAAAGTCTAATTTTAAAGTGACTTTAATAAAGTCAATGTAAAATTAGAAAGGAAAAGTGACTTTGGAAATAAATGACTAAGTGGGTCTTTATTAAAGTGGGGTGAATTAAAAAAAAGAAAGTGAGATTTAAATGAACATTTAATCTCAGCCCTAGATCTCAATCTATTTCAGCCATTGGATTTAGGGGTTCCCCAAAAGTCACTTAGGGTTAGATTAAAGGACCAAAAGGAGGAAAAGGTCATTCATTCTTTCATGAGCAGATTGAGAGAAGGAGAGCAAGGGAGCAAGGGAGATTTCTGGACAGGGAGGAGAAGGAGACAACAACTTGGCACACATTCCAAGGCAGCATTTTAGCAAATCTGTACAGCTGAGTTAGCACACAGTGAAAGGCAGAATTTGGGCAAGATTTTCTAGAAATCCGTACTGCAAGTGCACAGAAATCGAGCAACAGAAATTCGTACAGCAAGTGGTTGTAATTTGGCACGCAAATCGAGGCAAATCCGTACAATTGTACTGCTGGTTTTTTTCTGCATAGAAATCGAGGAAATCCGTACAATGTATTTATGGCAGCTTGCACGCTTTTCTAGGCAAGCCGTACAGTAGCATTTAAGGCTGAAATTGGGCACAAAAATCGAGGAGGCTGTACAACATTTATTGTTGTTTTGTTTTGCTGTTTGCAAGTTTTTCCAATTGGTTGTGAGGCACGGAAAACGAGATAAGTTGTAAGAGTTTGCTTGCTGATTTTTTGTTGAATATTTCTCTCCCTGTAAAAGCATTTTCCAGAAATAAGAAAGAGCTTTCGAACTGGTTTTCCCCAAGAGTTGTAGGGGGTTTTTCCAGGGTCACCTT
>APFE030926819.1:0-13572 GCA_000404065.3 Pinus taeda | reverse complement strand
AACCCACAGCCTCCAGGGGACCCAAGATGTTACAAGGCTCCAGAGATTACATCCCAACCCACATCCTCCAAGGATCCAAGTTGTTACAGGGCTCGAGAGACCTCTATCTCAACCCATAGCCTCTAAGGACCTGAGATGTTACAGGGATCCTATCTCAACCCATAGCCTCTAGGGACCCCAAATTGTTACAGGGCTCCAGAGACTATCAACTCAACCCACAGCCTCCAGGGATAGGGACCCAATCCCCTTTTCTTATCTACTCTTCTCTTCAGTGATGCTTGGTAAAATCTCTTGTTAAATCCTCAATTCCCTCTCTACCTCTAGACTTTTTCATTTTCAGACCCCCCCTGCCATTTTATTTTCTCATTTTTTATAGGGATACCCCCCCTCATCCTCACTGCCTTGGCCTCTTTCTCAGCCACAATTATTGTTGCATCCTTGCTACCCTGCAACGCAACTAACCCCCCTTCATAAATGTATATCCTATTTTCTTGTTGTTGTTTTTCAAGCAACATGGGCCTAATTAATTCCTCTTGCAACCCATTTAATTCAAGAACCAATCCCTTGAATTCAAGCACCAACCGACCTTTAATGGTTGTCCTACAATTCAATTTTCTTTCTCTGCACTCACATGGTAATGCTGCACGCTGATGAAATTCATGAGACAAGAAATGTTTCCACCACTTGAAATGAATATTGACATTGCACCACAAGAGTTTGGAATAGGTCACACCTAAGAGATAAAGTGTAGTGGTGCGGAGGTGTGATGACATGGTGGGACCACGTTGGCCATAGAAGATGTGGTAGGTCGACATAGGCATTTGGCTATCATGTGGCAGACCTTGTTGATGTGGCTGAATTTTGGGGCCCATACTTCAAATGGTCATAAATTTTGATCCAAGAGTCAAACTGAGATAAACTATATGTAATCAGAAAACTCTCAATGAGCTAGATGTGATGGTGTAGGTCAAAGTTAATTCCACTAATTGTGTCAAAGGAGGAAATTTTGATAACCCCATTTCCATAATGAGATGCTGAAGGTTGGGTTAATTGAAAGTAATGTCTCCTATTTAGCATAAATTATTCCAAGGGCATGGGAGGGAGCATTTTAGAGGGAATATACTTGCACAAGCTCAACCGAAGCATTTGAGTCAATGGAGCTCCCATCTTGCATTGGACAATGGCATTGCAGTGCAGAGAAAAGCTAGCGATGGATAAGACTTAAGTGAAGTTCAAAACTATAGTTGATGATTGAAATTCATTGCAAGGCTAGGAAAATTTATAAAGGAAGAAGGTATCTCCAAGATAGAGTCTCAACCCCCTGAGCTTGAGAGAGACTCAACAAAGAATGATGTCACAAACATAAACCACAACCCAAACTCTTATTTTAACCACCCTCATGCTCATGAAAATGGAACTTATCTTAATGAGGGTTGTTAATTCATGGGAATAAGTTAACTTATTAAGGGGGGAGTGAGTTATGTTTTCTATCCTAGCTCCCCATATTTGAGGTAACACTCGAATCGAGGATAATTTAATAAAATATTATTTACATATTTTTTTATAATTTTACTTAATTTATGAGAAATTTAAACATAATATTTTGTTTTTTTAATTTTGAAAGCATTATAAAATAATGCAATTGAACTACCAAACTCAATAAAACCAAATACAAGAGGATATAACAAAGTGTCATGGTGTCATATGCATTCTATCCACAAGAAGGTTGTGGAGGCCTCATTTCTGGACAATCTTGGAGACTAGCTTCTCCTGTTGAGTTCGTCTTCAAGCATCATTGTGATTTGAATCTTCTTAGTATTTAAGTTGTAAGTTGTAGTAGGGGGGATTGAGAGTGACCAATCTTGGGATAGGAGAATGTCAATGGGCACAACCCCATTAATGAAGTTGATGCGGAAGGCGGGAGCATACATGGCATGGCCATAAGAAATTCCATGAATGAGAGATTGGCCTATGATGAAGAAATTTGTGTTTATGTTGCTCCTTGGTTGGTAAATTGGCTATTGGCGTGGGGTTTGTCCCCTGTATGTTGGCTAGCATTGGTGAACTTCGCGAAGTTGTGCGAATAAAGTGAAGTAACTTGTCTAGGTGTGGCTAGTGGGGGTATTTTGCACGTTGCATGGATTTTAGAGTTCAAGAATGCTCTTGGAATTAACATTTGCAATAATGGTAAGGTTTTCAACAAAGTGTTTGCTAAAATCTCAGAAAGAGATACTCACTAGAAATATGATAATTCACACAAAGTGTTTGTTAAAATTATCCATCTAGAGTTGGATCCAACAATCGAAGGTGTTGGGAACCTGCAAAGATTTGAAATCTTTGTTTGGTCCATTTCTAGTAAGTCCCTCTATTTTATGGCCACTAAATCAAATAAAGTTAGAGAGATAGATATCAGTCTTCAACAATGGACAGGCATTCGTATGGGTGAGATGAGGCTCCCCTATAGAGGGAGGCAACTAAAGATGGAAAAAGGCCTTAGAGGCTATGGAATTAAGAGGGATGTCGCTATCCCTATAGCAACATGCATGTTTGGAGGTGCTTGAGGGGGTGGAGCATCTTTGGCCTCAAAGTCTTTGTCCTTCAAGGAGACCCTCAAAACAATACCCTTCTCTCAACAACCCTAGGTAGCTCCTAGGGCGTTCCAGGTGGAAAGTGAGGGAGGTGCCCTTTTTTGAAACTTCACACCAAGGCCTGGAGGACTACATTCATATCTACATTGAATCAAGCCTCATTTTCCATTTCAATGGCTTATGGCCATGTCAAGATGAGCTATAGAAGTGGATTCATATGGATTGGACTAATCTAAAGTACAAGGTCATATTTTACTCTAAAGGTTTTTTTTATAGTGTTGTTTGTTGAACCAGAAGATTACTAGAAGACCTTAACTAGTGGGCATTGGGTCTAGGGTAAAGCTGTTTTGTTAATAACCCCCTAATTTTTGAACTTCGATCCCTATGTTAGGGTCCTTGGGTTTAGGAATTAAATTGTCTTTTCCTCTTTTCTATTCATTTTGGGATCACAGTTTAGCCTATGAACCATTATTGTCATTGTCTAAAACATCATTATCTAAGGTCACTGTTATAAGTCTATGTTATAGAGGGTCGTTAATGACAAAGTTAAATATGAGAGAGCCTAGGTCCTTGAGAGGGTCATAAGGATATTTTTCATCTAGAGTCATTAAAGTTTCAAGCGGTTTTATTTCAGAGGGTTTCCATTTATCATGAGTTAAACCATAACAGTCAAATCTCCATGTGTTAAGGGTGTATATGTCTTATATGTCTGTTAGTGGTGTCTATTGTACCCATCCTACCTGTTGTCACTTTTTTTGGCACATGTAGCACAAGTGCTTCAGGAGACATAGAAAGCTTCTTAGAGACAACCTCTGGGTTGATTGTACACCAGTGCCTAGGACATCTTAGATAGAGGAATGCAAGGAAGAATATCAGTGAGGGGTTTCGGCAGCACTCCAATTGTCACGTAGTTAAAAAGATAATAAAGAGGGCTTGGTTCAATAGTCCTTCATTAAGGTAAACTCAAGCCAATACATGGATCTGAATGTTCAGGGGGTAAATCAGGCCAACCTCAAAGAGAAATGTCTAGTTCTAGTGGTCGACGCACAACAACATGCAACTTAATATTGACGTTGCAGTAAAGTGAAGAGGAGGAAAGGGAGGAGGGGATTTGGTGTGTAGAGATGATTGCAATATAGAATCCTAAGCAATGATTGTTCTAGAAGAAATATGGAAGATGGAGGAGATGAAAGACAGGAAAGAGTGGAGCACAAATTAAGGTTTCATACCATATACCTCATGGGTACCTTTATCACCAAACAACATGAGTAAATTTGTGCTCATACAGATACTGCAGGTTAATCGAATAACGTAAGTAAGTCTGTTTTAAACACATGTACTGCAGGTTATAGACTAACAAAAGTAAATTTGTCTTATACACAGGTATTTTTCGCTATTGAGCAGCCTAGATAAATCCATGAATTAGATAGAAACTGACAGCTTCACCCCACTATTTCAGAGAAAGAAAAACATATATTAAATGATATTTACAAAGGGGAAAACATACTGTGTGTGGTCATGATTGGAATCACCAAAGAGTTTCATTAATATTCAAAATGATTCCCATTCACCATTCCATTTACATTCAACAATATACAACTCAAGTCCCTCATGAACAAGCAATTAGAACCAAAATGGAACCAAATAATTTGGACCACTTCGGGTGCAAAATTCTGGAACCCCTATTAAGTGTTTCTTCCTCCCTTTTACAAGGAGAGGGAGATCTTGGAAATTAATTACAAAAATATCTCAGCCTGAGCATCCAATTATCTTATCGACTAGCTATCTCAACATACGATAGCTCTGCTACCCACAATGATTACAATCAATATTTAATTCCTTTCTTTAAAATTCAAGAAATACAGAATAAACAAAAATAAGGAAAATTGATTGATGGTGAGGAAAACATCTCCCAGTTGTTATTGTTATGGCCTCTGGTCAGGCCATGTCTTTGCCTTGGTGTGTTTCTCCTGCTACTCGGTGGGTTCCTGTTGCTTTTGCCTTAACTACCTGAATCGCTTCACCACTCTCAGGAGTTGGTAGCGATCGACTGTGTTTTCTTGTCAGAGAGTAGCATCAGAGTTTGTCCGGGTAGTCCTTTACATTTATGACTGAGTGGAGCTTCACGTTGAGCCATTAAGTCTTCCTGAGTCCCCATACCTTCATTTACTCTCCAAAGACATGGAGCAAAGTAGTCAAATTCATTTCTGAGGCCATTATTGTCTTGGGTTTCTTGTTGCAAAGGATTCCATAGGATTAGTCCATATCAATCTCCAACTGCTCCATGTCTTCCTTCAATATATTAGCTATCGACCCATATGGCTTCAAATCCCTGTACCATACTATCAGAACGTCACCACATTGGGACTTTTACTCTTAAAAGAATTATAGAACAGCGAGTCCCTATCTCCTTTGCCCCCCTTTGGTTTAGCCCGTTTTTGCATTTCTTCTCATATGACCTGGGGCTCAGCCTTTATATCGAAGCTCCCTAGTCGGCGTTTTCAAATTGGGGATGCAACTTAGTGTGAGGAAATATCAGCGTTCACCAATTACTGATCGTCGAACACCTTCCACGCTTAGCCCTTGGTTCCTTTGGCTCTTTATGTGATTGTGGGCCAGCCTCTATATCGGAGCCCCTTTGTTATAGCACCATTTACCACTCTTGGTAGATCCGATGCTCTAGTTATGGCCTAGGGCAACCCTTCCTTTCTAGACTTGGTCCAAATTCTAAAAAACAATGTTTTAATTCCCATACGCTACTTTTCCATGTGTTAAAAGCATGTACACGCGGGTCAGTATATACCCAACCCACGTATATGTGTTAAAACACTTTAAAATAATAAATATCCTTAAATTCAGGAGGAGTTTATGGGTTTTACCTTTTACTCACCTACTATACCCCGTGGCCCAACTATTTCCCAACTGAAAAAACTAATTTGGAGAAGTATAAATTAACCTCCATGGGAAGGCCTAAAGGGAGAAGAGAAGAGATATTGATATTATAGTTGATTGATCCCTGATCGAGTCTAAATAAATCCCTGTGCCTCATGCACTCCCCAAGTTATAGGAAACCTTTGTTTCCTCTTTTGAGATGTCCTTCATCCCTCTTATGACATCCTTGTGTGTATTGATGGAGGAAGATTGCTGAGGTCAGGACAGGACGGATCCAGAGGACTGTTCCACTTGGAGCTAGAGGAAGACTCAGGTTGTAGTTTTCCACCTTTCATTTAGCTTACATCAATAAAGAAATGTTGTTATGTTCCTAATATTTATCATGTTTATGCATTGATCCATGTTGTGATTTGCTTATAAATCTTATATTAATGTGTAATTGTTCACTTGCTTATATGATATAACATGTATATCATGAACATGCTTTCTATTACTGTTGTTGTATATGCTTTTGATGGATAATTTACAGGTTTTAAAGGCATCAGAAGAAGTAGAGGGTTTGGACCCTACGAGATCGACCCAAATGTAGGACCTCCGAGTAAGGCCACTTCTTCCCAGTTCAATGGTTTAATCATTTAAATTGTTTGTATGCACATTTCTTGTTGTTGTATGCCCTCCGTTCTATTGGGGTTTTCAACCCAAGACCCTATGGTGTTCCCACCCACAATAGAATTAGTGACTCCTAGGTCCAAGGTTGATATATCCAAACCGAAGTCAGGTCCCCATGCCAATGGGCTAGTCGGATCGATCGATGATAACATGGCTAACCTTCTAAATCAATTGCATCAGTTGTCTTTACAAAATAATTCTTCTATGCAGGCACTAGCATCATTTCCTATGCCTTCTCAACCTATGTCTATAAATTCCATCCAAACTCCAAACTTCAAAGGAAGCCAACAATCTAATGCGAAGAAGAAAGGACGAGGTAGGAAAAAGAACCAGGATGGGAAGGGTAATGCAAACAAACCTAGTAATGATGTTGGAGGAGGTAGAAAAGAGTCTAAGAAAAAAGTAAAATTTCCATGCAAGTTATGCAATGGAGATAATTTGACTCATATTTGCCCTAAGATCCAAGATGCTCAGCGCTTATTAGTTCAACAGGGGTCTTCTAGCTCTTGAGCTATCCTAACTAACCCTTTTTCCCAAGGGCAGAAATTACTTACTAGTGCGAACTCTAGTACTAGGACCCCCGCAGGGGGCAACCAAGAAGGGGAAAAGACATCAAATTTTTATATGATGAGTTCACATATTGATGTCACTACACGATCACATGATTATGGTGAATCATAATCATATAAGGCTAAGTCTGCTCCAGATGCTTCAGAGCCACTCCATATTGAGAGGCCATTTGTTGAGTCTATACCTCGAATTCCGAAAGACTTCGCAAAACGCTTGACCATTAACTATAATGCCAAGGCAGCCCACAACTACTCAATTGTAGAAGATCTGGCTCAGACTCCTTGTGTTATGTCAGCGTTAGAGGTACTCCAGTTGTGCCCCGCACAAAGGAGTGCATTACTCACTGTGATCGGAGCATTTGATCCAAAAAAATCTCTTGTGCTTACATTCGATATGTCAAACATCAAGAAGAGACTCCCACATCATATGGATTTCCAAATAAAGTATACCTATCGAAAGATCAATATTTTTTGAATAGTATTTGATGAGGGAGCTTCCACATGTGTAATGTCCATATCATGTTGGAAGTCTATTGGATCGCCTCAAGCGGTTCCTTCACCTACTCTATTGACAACATTTGATGGTCATTATCATAGGCCACATGGGATTATTCCAGCTTTTCCTATCTGTGTTGGGGGAAAGGTGGTAAATATTGAAGTAGAAATAGTCGATGTGAATCTGGATTACAACCTCCTTTTAGAAAGGAATTGGATTTATGAGATGGATGTTATTGTATCATCGTTATTTCGCATCATTTGTTTTCCTCATGAAGGGAGAATTGTAAAGGTTGATTAGATGGATTATTCTCCAGGTGACTCCCATGCATCTTATGAGTCCGTTGTTCCATTAGTGGATAATCCCAAGCAGCATATAAATAATTTAGGAGTTGGAATGTACTCTTCCTTGATGTGTACCTTTGATCTTCCTGCTCCTGCAACTAGAATAAATGATATTTCATCCTCCAAGGCACCTTCTCGAAGAGAGTTCTTTAGAACTCGTCATTTTTCAAATCCTTGGCCCTTACCCTCATCTACCACCACATTAGATGAGGGGAAGGTAGGTGGAATGGCATGTCCTATGTCTACAATAGAAATCACTGATCAGTCTATTGCTAACTCTACAGACTCTGATCCAACTCCATTTTCACCAGAGGAGCTGGATGGCGATGTGGCTCCAACCTAGACTCAAGATTCGACTTCTTCTCAGCATTGGTTAGATATTTTCTTGCCATCTGAAGAAACAATTCTAGAAGCAATGAGGGGTGTTGAAAGACCATGGAATGATTTGCATCATCATTCATATTTCCTCCCTCATTTGTGGGAAGTAGAATCAAGTTTGTCCAATCCTTCTACTAGTGATGTTCATGCAGTTTTAAACCCTTTGGCCCTAGCATAGTTTTCTATCGAAGGTAACATGTTTGTTATCTCACAAACTACTCTAGTGAACATCTCTAGGAATCCAAACATTATTGAAAATGTCTTCCTTGGAGCTGACTATTCCCATGAAGAAGTTCAAATTTATATTGATCTATTCAAAGAGTTTCATGACATGTTTGCTTGGTCTTATGAGGAAATACCTAGAATATATCCATCTCTAGTCCAGCATGAGATCAAGGCACACGAAAATGAAAAACCTATTTGTCATAAACTTCAATCAATAAACCCTAGAAAAGTAGCATCTATCAAAGTTGAAGTTGAGAAGTTGCTTAAGGCAGGTTTCATATACCCCATTCCTTTAACTGAGTGGGTCCCTAACCCATTCCTCGTAGACAAGAAGAAAGGAACGATCCATGTATGCATTGACTTTAGGGACATAAATAAGGCTTTTCCTAAGGACAATTACCCCACGCACTTTATTGATCAGATTATTGATGAATGTACGAGTAATGAGATTTATTCATTTATGGATGGATTTTCTGGTTATAATAAAATTACTATCCGTCTGAAATATCAAAACAAGTCATATTTTATTTGTCCCTGGGGCACATTTGTGTACAAAAAGATGCCTTTTGGCCTCGAAAATGCTGGAGCTACTTTTCAGCGGGCCATGTCATATGCTTTTCACGATATCAAACACATTATCAAAGCCTATCTTGATGATTTGGTTGCTCATTCGTGAAATAGAATTGATCATCCTAAACATCTTCATTGATTTTTGAATGATGTTGTTTTTATAAAATCTGGTTGAATCTGAATAAGTGTGTTTTCACCATCACATCAGTCAGTTGCTAGGATTCATCATGTCGATAGAGGGGATTCATGTAGATCCCTTCAAGGTTGAGGCAATACTTTAGTTGCCTCCCCTATCTTCTATACATCAACTTCAGAGTCTCCAAGGAAAAGCAAATTTCTTGAGGAGATTTATAGCCAATTATACCGAGATCACAAAAGGATTTATGAGATGGCTTAAGAAAGGGTTCCCATTTTTATGGGATGATTTTGCGCAATGATATTTTGATTCTTTGAAAAAAGCATTAACCTCTGCGCCTTTGTTGAGTCCACCTGATTATAGCAGAGATTTCCTCTTGTATCTCACTGCAGTAGAATCAACTATTGGTATGGTTCTGGTTCAGGAATATGATGCCTTATGTGATCATGTAATCTAGTATCTGAGTTGAGGCTTAGTAGGTCCTGAAACGCACTATTCTCCCATTGAGAAATTATCTTAGGTAGTTTTCCATGTTGTCCAGAGACCTAGACATTATATTCTTCTTCGAAAAACTTTTGTCTTAACAGCCGTCAATCCATTTCAGTTTGTTCTCAGTAGGAGAGTGATTAGGGGAAAATATAATAGATGGATTTTCATTTTACAAGAATTTGACCTCGAATTCATGTTGGCTAAGTCTAAGAAATATTTAGCATTTGCAGAGTTGATCTCACAGTTTCCTTGTGAGGAAGAAATCGTTTACGGGGAAAGTTTTCCTGATGAACATCTATTTCTTATTTCCTCACAAGATAATTGGTATGGAGATATCATTATATATCTCCAGACTTCGAAGCTTCCACCCTCTTTTTCCAAGGATGAGCATAGAAAATTACGTCACATCGCTAAAAATTATATTATTATAGGTGACACTTTATATCGTTGTGGGATTGATTCAATCCTTAGACATTGTTTAACCTTGAAGAAGCTTAGTATGTGCTTAATGATTGCCACAGTGGAGATTGTGGTTGTCATCTATCTAGGCTTGCTACAACCCAAAAAAATTTGCGAGCATGCTACTTTTGGTCTTCGATCTTCAAAGATTGTATTGAAGCTGTCAAGAGATGCCATCCCTGTTAGGTTTATACTCGGAAAATGTGCACACATCCAACTCTGCTTTTCCCTGTGATCACCGTCAGTACTTTCACAAAGTGGGGCATTGATTACACTATTTGCAATCTGCCTTTGGCAGGAAATCACAAGTATATCATCATGGTCGTAGAATAATTTACTAAGTGGGTTAAGGCTATGCCTACTTTCAAGAATGATGGTGAAACAATGGCCTTGTTTCTCTTCAATCAAGTTATTTCCCAGTTCGGTATTCCTAAAGAGATTGTCACTAAACATGGCAGTCATTTCCAAACTCACATGATGTCTGAATTGGCTCTCGAGTTGGGTTTCCAGGAGGAGCATTCATCTCTGAATTATCCTCAGGCCAATGGGCAAGTCGAAGCTGTGAACAAATCCCTTAAAATCATCCTGCAAAGGATGAGTAACAAATCTATATCCAATTGGCACGTCATGTTATATCCGACACTTTGGGCATACTGAATGTCAGTTAAGAATGCCATTGGTTTTAGTCCCTTTCAACTAGTTTATGGGTTGGAATCTATTTTTCCTATAGAATGTGAAATTCCATCCCTTAAACTAGTTGTTAAACTTCTTCCTAATAATTCTAGTATCGAAGAATGCCTCATTCATTTGGAACATCTTGATGAGCAGCGTCGAGATGTTGCCATAATAAACAAAGATCGTAAAAAGAGGGTAAAAACTCAATACGATAAAGTTGTCCATCCTAGAAATTTTTCTAAATGTGACCTTGTCTTGGTCTATAGTCAAAACAAAGATGCCTTGGGGGTAGGTAAGTTTAAATATATGTGGTACAGTCCCTTCATTGTCAAAAGAGTTTGAAAAAGGGAGCCTATGAATTGATTGATTTTGAAGGAAACAAGTTGGCAGAGCCCAAAAATAGGGTCTACCTTAAGAATTACTTTGCTTAGGATTCGGTCGAGCATTTACTTGTTTGTATATATTGTATGGTTGTACATATCTATCTATTGGTTTTAGTGATGTTGATATTTTTTATCTTCTTTGGTAGGTATTGATGGATGATTTGATATATCTAGGGTTCGCCGATGGTGCCAATAGACACACCCGAAACCTTGCTTCCGTGGCTTGGATGATTTATTCTCCATCTAGCCAGTTGTTGGTATTGAGAGGAGTATGTATCGATCCCTCCTCAAATAATATTGCCGAATATACTGATGTTATTAATTTACTATCTAAGGCGATATCTATTGATATTGATTCTTTAGTAGTTTATTTGGATTCACAACTGGTGGTATCTCAATTGAATAACATCTATCGTGTAAGAGATCCTCATTTGTATCGCCAATTTTTGAGAGTGCATTTTTTGCAAAGATCATTTGTTTACATCACATTTGTTCATATTCCACGATCAGAAAATTCCTTAGCAGATTCTATTGCTAATAAAGCATTGGATTGGCATATAAATCATTCATCGCATTAAAACATAAAAAATAATCGAAGTATCATCTGTATATGTGATAATCATAAAATCGTCTATATATAGATAGAGTTTTTGTGTCCAAAATAATATATAATTCGGGACCAAATGTCCTACAAAATTTGGGCTTATGTCCATCATCATGTCTAATAAAAAAATATCTAATCATCTATCTAATGATCTTGCTCAGGATGAGCAGCAAGAAAGAAAATGATGGCATTAGCCACCTGCGGAAATAGTCGCACCCAATCCCGTGGTACTCCCACCACACGTCGTTGCATCTCCTTTGGTAAGTCCTCTATGGCCACCATGGGTACTTGTTGAGTTAACCTCACCAAGTTTCTCTAGACTGCATGGAGGACCCTCTCTGTCTTTGTTGCAGCCCATTCGGCATCTCTTCCACGACTCCTATGTCGAGGAAGACCATCAAGTCTCATTGGTCCCACATCTATGTCATGATCAATAATTTTGTAAGTGTTTTATCTCATCAAAAATATTTTTTTTAATTAATTTATATTGAAAATCTAAAACAAATCTTAAAATTGAAAGATTAAAAATCATTTTACATATGGCACCCCATGTTGCATCTTCTAGTAATACTAGATCCAAATCTCCTCGGAAATCCATTCCGATATAAGGGTAGTCTTCGAATGCAATGATCTATTGTTCCCACCATAGGAAAAACTCGTCATCAAATTTAGTCCTAGGGACCTCACCGCCCCTTAGTCGTTTCATCAAGTCATCCCATCCGTGGATCTCTTGGGCTACTAATGGTGGATAATACCTTGGGACGAAGCCCATGTACTCTCTCAAAAAAGAAGGAACATAAGATTGTTTCGTATCCAAAATTCTTCGTCTAACCCTTGTAGATGGAAGTAAGTTGTTTCTTCATGTTGGTTAGCAGAGGTGTACACCAATCGAAGACTGTAGTGAGACAATCCACTGCAAGGCTCATGGAAACACGCTAAGCCTGATGTAGAGCAGCACAACTGTTTACCCTGGCTATGGTAAATGTTGGCATTATGGCTAAAGTGTTGTCCTTGATGGCAACCCATACAGGTGATGGATCATTGTACAACAGGTCAATAGCAAACATTGATGAACAGCTCTCAAATATTGAAGAAAATAAGGAGTACGCAGGCACACCGTTCAAAAGGTGCGTACACGCAGGCATGTCTTATATAAAGTGCGTACATACCCGCAGGAAACCCATTCATTGGGTGCGTACTCCCAGTGCACACATTCCAAGGCAGTTAAGCGCCCACACATGGGGTTTTCTCATGGTATTTAGCCAACAGTATTGGGTTATCATGGTTTTGGTCCGTGGTATTGATTATTTTATTATTATTATTGAACCCCATGATCCTTGATTTAAGGATGAGCTTGCCTATATAAAGAAGAGGAGATCATTTGGTTTGAGTATGTTTTTGGTTGAATATCTTATGAGGGTAAGATCTAGTCTAGATCTAAATAAGGCAAATCTACTGATGGGCTAAGATCTCTTCGGCGCATGTTCAGATCTGTAGATCTGATTGTCTGGGTTCTTTCTGAAGTCTTGAAATCATCTATGGCCGAAGGTACGCAGGTACAGTGAGCGAAAAGTGCGTACATACGCAGGCACAGAAGAGTTTCAGGTGCGCCGGTACGCAGGAGAGAAGAGGTTCAGGTGCGCCGGTACGCAGGCACAGAAGGGCTTCAGGTGCGGATGACCGCAGGCAGTTCAATGGACTCAGAGCGAGGTACGCAGGCTAGCAGTTGATCAGAGTGCGTACTTGTAAGCAGGCTAGCAGTTGAGCAGGGTGCGTACTGGTACTCAGGCTAGCAGTTGAGCAGGGGGAGTACGGTAAGCAGGCAAGCAGTTAAGCAGGGTGAGTACGTAAGCAGGCGAGCAGTTGAGCAAGCTGCTTACTTCTCTTGAAATCCATGTTTATCCTTGCTGTGTTTTGGGTGTTGAAGTAATGTCTAGTTTCTGGTATTATGATCTTATGACAGCCGTATGAGAAGTGATTGAGTATATCTTTATGTGATCTAATGAACTAGATCTGATTGATGACTCTCATTGTATATGTATTGATCTAGTGATTGAGTGATTCAGAAAGTTGTTTGATTATGAGCTTCAATGTG
>APFE030926818.1:0-12199 GCA_000404065.3 Pinus taeda | reverse complement strand
GACTAAAATTGTCAAATAACTGTCATAAGCTTGCAGGAGTATAATGAATAGTTGCTGCAACACGAAGAACAACAACTATGCAGTTGCTGCAACACCAGAAACAGCAACTGCGCAGTTGCCGCAACACCAGCAACAGTAATTACCTAAAGTGAGCTATTTTGTAACAGATGGCAGCTATCTAAAGAATGGTAACGTGGCATAGTCAAGCGGAAGTTTAGAGAAGAAGCATACAGTCAGCATGAACAACATGGGAAAATGGCGAAGGATATGACAATCCCGAGAAGACAATCAGTTATCCGCCATGCAACAGCCAAAGCTCCAGAAAAAGATGCATTATCATATGGTTGTAACAGCATTCTAATTTGCTTATTTTTGACACAAAGGATCAACTGAAAAGGTGTAACATTCTATTGTAATCTACATGAACGGGATGTCAATAGTCGATCTGTAACTAAAGGTTCTGAAGAACATCAGCAAGTCTGAGTTCCATTGTACTTAATCTTTTTGGCAGATGAATATACAGCTGTTTTGAGCACTTAAATCAGTCTTCGTCTTCTCGTGGAATCTTGTGAGAAGGACTGGGCCCACCTTCCTCACAAGATTCACCCATTTACTTTCGTATTGATTGTGTGAGCGTGTAGTAAGTTCTTTTCGGTACTCTGTGTGAATTGACAGCATTACCTGTGGTTTTCTTTACTTTACTAGTACTCTGTTTCATTGCTCTTTGAGTTGTTTTTCACCGGTGAATGAGAGTGTTGTGTGCATCAGTAATTCTGATTACAGGGGCAGGTGCTGAACGTCCCCATCCGGAGGATAGGGTCCTGATCCTCTGCCAACAGAGCATCGTTTATTTTTCTTTTCAGATTTGTAATTTTAATCAATTGTTTTCACTTTAATCAGTCCTGTAATGACTGCGTATACTACAGCTTTCAATGCTTTTAGACTTTAAATACATACAGTACGCAATGCCTTTGAAATAAAAAGACTTTCCCT
This sequence comes from Pinus taeda, assembly GCA_000404065.3. Taxonomy (NCBI): domain Eukaryota; kingdom Viridiplantae; phylum Streptophyta; class Pinopsida; order Pinales; family Pinaceae; genus Pinus; species Pinus taeda. The sequence continues at coordinate 11,206 of APFE030926818.1, read as the reverse complement.
GGTCGACAATTAATGTGGTACTTGAATGTTTAATTCATAAACAATTCAACTAGCCAACAGAAGGATCCGATCAAATCCACTCCTTGATTTTCTCAACAAAATCCCTCAAAGCTCTCGGTATGTGCATGCATATACACATGGAAAATTACATTAGTAAGTCTCCTCGAGAGACATATCCCTCTTTCCCACTTTAAATCTGTTTTAAAGTAGATTTTCGCTATTTTTCCCCCTTTGTTCAGCTCCGCTGGTCCATGTCCTCTTCACTCCACTTTGGATTCCTCCCTTTGTCTAAGGGTGTTATATGCTCCTGCATTAATATGCAAAGTTGATTGTAGGGATTTCATGCAAGTTCGTAAGACCATAACTAAGGTCGAGGTCACTACTCTCCTGTTGGTTCAAATTTACATGTGACTATGCCAATTTTGCACTGGTTGGGTCAATCCAACTTGACGTTGGGGTTGGTCAAGCATTCTGCTACCAAATTCTATGCCAATAGACTGACTACCAGCTATCAGAGTGAAACCTATATCTAAAATAGTCGTAGGCCTCAAACTTACAGACACACACACACACACACACACACACACACACACACATATGTAACAACAAAAGAGAAATATGGCTTCACAAGTCATAGGCATGCTAGCAACAACATCCTTTTTAATTTCAACAATGGGCCTTGTTCTATAAGAGACTACTTAACAAATAAAACACATGTCCCATGAAAATAACACATCTATTAATGGTAAAGAAACTAATTATCATAGTTTTAAGCTCCAAGGGCACATAAGCCAAAAAGAAATATAAGATATTAAAAAAAAAAATCTCAAAGAAGTGGTGGAGTGGTGCTCGTACATCATTAATGCTCAGATAATGTAATTTTTCTCATATCCCTAATTGAAATACAAGAATTCCCTTAGGATATCAATTGTGATAGTTCAAGGAACAAATATCGGACTTTGGTACTTAGTAGAAACCTCTACAACCTAAGGCCCAACATTCCTTCCCCTCCCATATCACGGATCCTAGTACGCATACCTAATTCTCATATAATTTAATATCATTGATATGCCCACCAGGAGGTGACTCATATGCATTTGGAAAAATTATTTAGTTAGAAAAGAATGTGGAAATTACCAAGAACACATGCACATTATTAGCAATGAATGCATAAGAATAGGGATACACACAAACTATGAAAAAAATCCACATGCTCTACAACAAATGCACTACCTTCCATTGATTTCTCTTTTCGGTAGGAGTAACAACTTTAAACTAAGTCTTTACTACTTTGGTTTCCTTGAATTTAGGAAACCTATCTGTTTTGGTGAAAAACAATTAAAACCTTAAAATTTGTAAATGGATTTAAATCCACCTATTTTTCATGTTATTTATGTAAAACATATAGATTTGACTATTTTTATTACATTCTTATCTTAACAAATATTACAACATTAAAATATATATATACGTATTCATTTGTGATATAACCTTTTATTTCCTTAAACATATTTATAATAAGTTAAATGATACATTAGTACATAGTAAGAATTACAATTTAAAACAGAAAAATTGTACTCATAGAAAAAGATATAGCTAAAAATTATATATCTGAAAGCTAATTAAATTTTCCTAGATTTCATCTTTTCACACCATATTCAAATTCATTGTGAAAGTACTTGAATCGTCTATTGATGTTAATAAATTTCTATTTTCCCATGTTTGCATTGCCAGAATCATGTAATGAGATACCATGATTAGCTTGTACTAACCCTATTATTTTTCACTATATCGTAGGAACTAAATTACTTCCTTGAATATTTACAGTCCCTATAATAATAGTAAGGAATATGAGAAAAAAATAAATAGGAATTGGATTCAAAAAACTATATTAGTGAAAAAATGAGACCAACATTTCTCTCTTGGTACATATAATATTTAGTGTTTGGTGGTCTAATTGACAATTTACCTATTTTCATCATAATTAGTGTGGAGAGAATATGATTGTTAAATATGAAATCTAAGAAAGCCACCCTAAAATGGGAAAAAGGGAGGACAAGAGTCGTAAGGAAAACAATATTTTGGATCACTTCTTGGTACTAAATGTCTCCTTTAAGAGGCATTCATAATTTAATAGTGGATATCCACAAGAGGGTATTATAGATATTAACCTATGATCTTTGAGGCCACAAATGTCCAAGGGAAGCCACGTAGCTTTTTTAATTAATTGAATGGATGAAGGAAGAATAATTTGTGAAAAATAACAAATATTATAAAATACACTTTAATGAATCAGTAAAAAAATTAAGGGTCCATCCAATTCCATCATAATTGAAAATAAATAAAATAGTTAGCACGCTCATGGTAAATCAAGGAAAAATAAAGGAATGATAAAACATTAAAGGAGGTAGAAGAAGTTCAAAATATTATTACAAAAGCGATAGGTTTGGTTTGGTTATTTGATACAAGTCAACTTGAGGGAAAAAAATGAAAACACTATGTAAATGAGAGAATATATATATGACTAAGAAATTAGGGAAACTTTGTTTAGGAAAGAGATAAAATTACAAAAAAAATCTATAAATTTATCATTATTAGAAAAACATAAACATCGTTTGGAAGATGGTGGAGGGGGATGGATTTTGGTAGCAATTTTCTTTGAAATAATTTAGGGAAAAATAGTTTTAAATATCTATTTCAATATTATTTTAAATGGACCATTGCAGAAAGTACTAGATTATTTAGCTATCTTCTTTAATTTATTGGTCCATACCATAATCGAGCCTTTATGGTGGTTGTGGGAAAACATAAGAATTTTAAAACTATTTAAATATTTGAAGATGACAAATATCCTATGTTTGATGGTCTCGTTATGGAACTTTTCCTCATTTGTTATGATTTTATTGAAGAATTCTTTAAAATAAATAAAAAGGCCTCAAGAAACACAAGGAAAAACTTGGAATCGTTTTGCAAAACCTTCATAATATCGATTCTCAAAGATAACGACCCGTCTTGCTTTGAAACACCACCATATTTCTATGTGCAACTTCATCTAGAAAATGGGGGTGTTAGGAGTGGGAGGGGTTATTATCAACCTTTATGGGAAAATTGAAATTGAGTATCGCTTTGGGTCAGGATATTGCACAAATAATGCATCAAAGGTGTATGGATTACTACAAGGGCTCGTTCTTGCCAATGAAGTAAATTTTCAAACTTTGGTGGTGCTCAAAGATTCAGAACTTGTTATCCATCACCTTGTTGATGGATCTTTGTCTAAGTATTGCAAGTTGTGAAGCATTAGTGTTCGAGTAAGGAATTTAAAACTACCTTTCTGTACTCCTAAATTTTTTCATGTGTTGATAATGAACAATATTATTCCAAATAATCTCGCCAATAGATGTGTAAAGTTGGACAGAGGAGTCCTAATGAAAAATGGTATTCCTTCCCTTGTAACTATTACTTAACAATGGTTCTACTATGCAATGTAAATTTTATTTGTATTTATAGGCATTTTGGAGAATCTACACCTCCAAAGACCCTCAGTTCTTGACGATGTTATGATAATTAATATATTTTAAGAATAAATACTATCGTGAGGTTAAAGGTATCACTAGCCTCGAAAACATTTCGTTGTGCTCAGCTAATATATAGGCCAAGATCCAAACACAAATTTTGAATCAATAAAATATGCTAATCACATTGAAAAAATATTTTTCCTCGAAAATAATTACCATATCATTTCAATAAGGATAAAATAAATCCTTTCTTATCAAATTTTTCTTATGTATATTATTTTCTTAGAGGATAAGAAAATCCACAAAGTAATCGTGGTTTCTCAAAAAGTTCTACATTTGATAAGGACCATGAACTTAAAGGAAATTTTTATAAAATTATATCTCTTAAAATATGTTAATATGGTGAGTTGGATTTTCTTAAAGATAATCATTATCCATATGGGTTTCAAACATCAATCTGTCATGTTTCTTCCCCTTTCTTCAAATCATAAAGAGAAATTAAGAAAGAAAACGCACAATAAAAATATTATTTTACTTATAATAATTTAACAGGCCTTTCAAAAAAACCTTAGCAAGTGGCAACTAGTGCGAAACTCTTGTGCGAAACTCTTGCGACTTCCGCAAATCACTATTCGTAGATGACACCTTTATTTTTCATGATCTAACCTAAAGAATTGTTGATCAGTTTCAATATATTATTCATTTCTTATTTTAATCCATTAACGTGATGATAAATTTTCCATTAAAGGAAGGAAAAATTATAAATTTCTCCTCCTTCACCATTTCCCGATTCCTTATGGTAAGATTTGATACTATTTTCAAATACTTAAAATTTCATTAAAAATATAATATTTACCTAAATGTGATCATTAAAAATTATTTTACAAAATATTAAAAATATATTAATATGCTAGGCAACAAATTGCTCTACTATGTAAGAAGCTTAGTCCTATCAAATTAGTTCTTGAGGCCATCCTAATTTACTAGATTGCATTGACATGACTCGTTCATTCGTACTTAAACAAATCTATCTAATTTGTCGTGGATTCAGTTAGTCCGACAACCCCAATCATGCATTCCTTGATTAAAATAAATCAATAGAAATTGTTGCATAGTAATTATATTTTAATAACTCGTTTTTAATTTCTCCTCGCATATCTAGCACTGTATTCCACAACAAACTGTCGGTCCATTGTTTATGAACACAATTCTTTATATTGGGAAAATTCAAAAGAAGCATTGAATGGAAAAGAGGATATGTAAATCGCCTATATCATTAACAGTTTGTATAACCTTTCTTGGTTTAGTAGATTACTATATGAGCCATATCAATGAGGGTTAGGTATATGATTCATTGTTATTATGGAGGTAATGTAAATTAGAAATTCAATATGAATTTAAGAAATCTCCACTCCTTTGGTCAGTAGATTCCCTAGAATATGAATGAATGTTATCCAATGAATCAGTAAACAAGTGGAATCCAAAGGATATATCACTTATAAGGATATATTTTTCTTGATCTTCAATTAAATTCTAGTTAGTTAGATAATAACATCATGTATGTTGGAAGAAATATCTAGGAGAACACTTTCGTTCCGTTATCATACTTGAGGATAATTCCACAATAAATTTGCTTAACTTGTATGTCCTTATTACTATGAAGTTCTATAAGTGGATACGTGTTTGGAAAAACTCAAAGGAAAAAAATTACATGAATCGATAAAGCACAAGTCTTTTGGTAATGAGGATTTATTTCATGCAATAATTGTAAGTAGTATGGTATAGTTGAATTCCACTTTCAATAATTACAAAGACGACTAATATCACTATACCAAATGGAACATGAAGAATGAGAAGCTATACAACTTCCCGGGTTATTATGAGTTAGAAAATTTATTTGTTGTCTTTGGATAAACCTTTCAAAGGTTTTGAAATTGACATAAAGGTTTTGAAATTGAAAATATTATAAATTTCGAATAGGTTAAACTGAACTTAAAAAATGGTGGTTGCATCTAACATTATAATTTGGAATAGATTAATATGAACTTAAAAGAGGGTAGTTACATTTATATTGGTGAATAGATTAAAATGAACTTAAAAGAGGGTGGTTACATCCAACAATATTAACATGAAAAATAGTGAAAATAAAATAACAAAACAACATATAATAACAACATATTTCTATAGAGATTACAAAGAATTATACCGATATTGATAGGAAGAAAGAATCTTTGAGATTATTAGCTTTGCAATTCCAAGAACATCTTAGTTAGATTAGTTAAATAGGCGACGTTGATATGAAAAGAGAAATCTTGAGATTTTTATCTTTGTCATTCTAAGAACATTTCCGTTAGATTATTGAGATTTATTATCTCTGTCGTTCCAAGACCATTTTCGTTAGATTAGTTAATAGGTGATTATAATAGTGGCAATAGTCTCCTGACCACAACAATGGAAAGTTTTATACATGTATGACTTTTTATTAAAAAATAAATTATGTTTGTATTGATGTTTTTGTGATTAGAGTTTTTAGTTTGTTCAAGAAGATTTATTTGATTTTAATGTCGAGTTTCACACTTAGTGTTTGAAAATTATATATTACAAAGCATTGGAACACATAGAATATTGCAGAAATATAAACAAAAAAAACACATAAAACCAGAGAGACACAGATATATGTGGCTCACCCGGTTTGGGCTACATCCACCTCCAACAGCTAGTCCTTCATTTCTATTATCCAGCAAAATGAAGAGACACAACCTACAATAGATCCTCTATAATATCCACTTTTTTTCTCACAGTCTCACCTCTCCGTTTCTTGCTCTCAGAATACACTGTATGTATTACACAGCCTCAATACAATACCCTAATACAAAGAGTGGGGTTGCTTTCTAGGGCAAAAAACCTTAAACTAAACGTAAGTTCTACCATCAAATCATCCGCCTAATGAACAACCCAGATTGACTAGAAATTACTATACTTTTACAAGGCAATCTTACATCTGTTTTTAGCTTCGGGGGCGCTGCCGTGTGGAGGGTTGTACAAACTTCCTGGGGTATACATTCAGATGAAACAAAGACCTCTAAATAATCATGCTCCACACCCAACACTTACTATCCTCATCCATTGACAATGGCTCAAGATAGTAGGCCAAAAACGTCAACATTAAAATCCATATATGTGAATTTTTCTAAATAAAATAAAAATTATGTTTGTGTTTAAATGGAATTTTACTTTAGTTGGTGCTTGAATGGAATTGTTCTTTTGCCACTACAACAATATTGTTCGTGAAACTATGTAAACACAAACTTTGTCTTTCGTTGGGTATGAAAAAAAAATTACAAAAATAAACTTGTTGTGTGGAAAACTAAAAACTCCATTAGTTGTTGGAGCATGCACTTACTAATTTTTTTCATTGGATCGAATTCTATAATACTTGGACATTTGGCATTCCATGGGTAGAGAGATAGTTGTTCATGTCAGAGTTACATCAACATAAAAAATGTATTGATTCTAAGAATGGATATTTAAATGAAATTTAGATGTCAAATTTTAATTTCTACAAGGATATATGTTGACCAAGTTATTGGTTTATAAGTCCCTCATTTATGCATCACTCACCTCTTTTTAGGAAATTTAGCTAGGAAAAAATGCTATAAATTTTAGGGCGTTAGTGTCTTTCCACTTAAATGCCCCATAACGCCTTAACATAATCTATTTTTTCCCTTAACCTTTAGTTTACCATCGTTTCACATAATCTATTTTTTCCCTCAACCTTTAGTTGACCATCGTTTCAAATAATCTACTGAATAAATCATAAGAAAATAAAATTGATGGGTTTTCTATAATGGATATTGTCAAAAAATATATCTTTCCCAAACCATATCATCTCCATAAAAGCTGAAATGGTCTTGAAACAAACAACATTTATCAGCTTATGACTTTGAAACTAGTCTTATTGCTACATATGAAAGAGAAGTTACTAAAATTGAAACTTTTGGAGATTTACATCTACATGTTTAATACATTAGTGAAGATTTCGCGCTAATATACTTTACTCTACAACTATTATTTCCTAACCTATAGAACTTGAAATCAATACTCATTCCTATCTCCTTTGTTCAAGTTTATAGGGATAGAAATAAAGAAGAAAATAAGATATTATTAAATTCATTCAAAGACACTTGTTTTCATAGTCAAGAATCTTGGTTTTAATTTTACAACTTATTAAATTATGGAACAATGAAATGTGGAGTTGTAATTTTATGAAACTTTTTGTAACATTGATGTCTTAAATTTGAAAAATTTTGGAAATAAATAATTTGCATTTTTTAAAAATAAGTTTAAGTTATTAAGTAAAAACATATATTTTTTTTAAATTTATAATAATTAATAATTTTTATATTTTTATTATGATATAAAAAAATAGAATATGTATAGTTAAATAATAAACTGTTAATTTGAAATATTGTAAATTTTTAAAAAATATATTTTTATTTTATTTTTAAATATAACTATTTTAATCCACGACATTTTGGATTGACGGTGAGTAAATCATTTGTTAAAGCACTCCTTGAGATAAGTCACTGATTCAAATCCTCATAGATGCTTACCTATAGAAAAAAAGAATATATATATATATATAAATTTATATATTAAAAAAATAAAATTAAAATTTATAAACTATTTCAAATCACCATTTTTTAATAAATATAAGTCTCTTCCAAATAATTCCAATTCTAAAATTAATTAGCATATTCTTATACTAGTCGGAAAAGATTCCTTTGAAATTAAAACGCAATCAACATGCGGAAATTACTATTAAAAAAAAACCGACCAAAAGTGAAGTGACTATATTTATTCAAATTCTAAGATTTTGTCTTGATTATCAATGTCCTTTCTCGACATTTCATCAGAATCATTAATTAAAACATTACATTAACTCCACAGATATCAGTGTATAAAAATAGAAAAAAACTAAATTCTTAATATTTATCTAGTACATGACCTATTTAAATTTTAAATTTTGTTTTCTCAATTCCTAATCCATCAATTTGAAAACCAATTAGGAATTCGACCAAAATAACAACGAAAACAAATCTTTAATATCTATCACATTGTTTTCTTCTCAAAACACATGTTAAGTAGATCCTACGGATGTTCATAAATAAAACAACTCCCTTGCTCCAATAAATTTCCCCTTGAAACCACATAAAAGGATGCATATGTTTGAATTTAACATACATATCTTTATTGTCATTGGGTTCTTGTGTAATTTGTAATGCATCTATATTGTGTAAAAAACATGAATGGGAGTGAAATTTTTCTATATTAAAAGTAGCATTATTTAAACCAATAAGAAGAAAACCAATTTTATAAAGTACTTCATATCAAACCTCCATTCAACACTATATACAGGTTCACTAAAGTTTTTTCCATTTTCATTGAAAGACACATCCTATGAGTTGAATATGGTCACAATTATTTTTAGACAAGTAAATATTTAATTTTTACTAATAACACTTTATTATAAGGTTGTTTTTAATGGTCTATTAGTTTCCTTATAACCAAAAAAAATGGTTCTTTATCTTAATTTATGAATTTAATTTTTGCGGTTACTTGTTCGCTATTTATTATTTAATTTTATCTTTATTTGTTAAAGAGATTGGGCTATGACTCCTTTTATGAATTTTTTAGTAATTTTCTATTTCTATTAATTAAAAAAAATTGTTTTTTATTTTATTTAACTTTCTTATTTTATTTTATTTCTTTTTTTCTATTATTCCATTTTCATGAAATACAGTTTTTTTCAATTTAAATTACTTGATTATTATGTTAAAAAACATTTTAAAAAATTAATTATAAAAAATCATATATATATTAATTAAAAATGAAACACATAATATATATATAGAAAGATATTTTATAATTTTTTGGGATGACATTTAACACTACAATATTTTATTAGTTGTTTTGTTATTGTGTTTATTGTTTTTTATTTTAATTAAGTGTTACTTAAGCTAAGCTACATGTTCTAGCTACTATGTAGCCCTTGTTAATATGAGGAGTAGAGTAGTTGTTTTTCTAATGGGTTTTATTTGATCATCAAGTTATCACCTTTGGGGTTAAGTGCCATTGACAAAAGGCATTCATTATTACATTCCTTAGTTACCTAAGGGTTATAGTGTTTCCAAAGGACACTAGAGATCATTAACTATTACATCCAATATTATATAATATATATATATATATATATTATATATATATTATATATATATAATATTATAATATGATATTATAATTTTTTTTGTGGATGGCATTTAACCACTAGAATTATTTTATTAGTTGTTTATTTTTGTGTTTATATTAATTTAATTAAGCGTACTATGTAGCCTTGCTAATATGAGGTGTTGAGTGTTGTTTTATATGGATTTTCTTCGGCATTTGTCACCCTTGGGGTTAGTGCAATTGACAAGCACCATGAAATTGAAATTTTATGTACAAAGAGATTCAAGATTCAAATTCCTTAACTTACTTATGTCTATGAAAGGGGCACTCATAGCTAACGTTCCTAGTTACCTAGGGGTTATAGTGTTCAAGGGCACTAGAGATCATTACCTACTATAATATATATCTATATCTATATATATATATTATATATATATATATATATATATATATTTATATAGTTAATGATATTTTATAATTTTTGTGATGGAATTTAAGAGTACAATATTTTGTTAGTTGTTTTATTTTTGTGTTTATTGTTTTTTAATTCAATTAAGCTTATTATCTAGCCTTGTTAATATGAGGTATCGAGTAGTTGTTTTATATGGATCTTATTTAACATCAACTTATCACCTTTGGGGTCAGGGAAATTGACAAGCACTATGAAATGGAAATGTTATGTACAAAGAGATTCAAGATTCAAATCTCTCAACTTACTTATGTTTATAAAAGGGACATTCGTAGTTAACATTCCTTGTTACCTAGGGGTTATAGTGTTCAAGGATCGTAGAGATTATTAACTACTACATCCACAAAATATTTGTACCAAGCATATCCACCCAAAGGGATCACTTCTTGTCGACTGAAGTATGGAGCTTGACCCTTGGAGTGTCGAGAGATTTTAACACATGATGTCTTAATACAAAATATGCTTTAATAATGGTGACTCGACCAATTGAACTGGCCATCAAACTTCCTCAGGAATAAAGTGATATAATGCAACAATGTTATTGCATGTAGCTATCCATTAGATGTGGCCATCTTGAAAAATATATTGATTTCTCACCAGCCAAATACTCGAGAAAACAAGCAGAGAGTATTCTTGATTTTATGTGATGTTGCAGAATTACACCAAGACTGCCAAGCAATTGATAGATGAGTCCCATTCCATTTGTTCATGATGTTAAGGGAACTAGAAATCTGTAGCCAGGCCTAACTTGTCACTTGACGTTGTAGGAATAGATGATCAATATATTTGGCTCGGAATTTACAAAGACATCATTGAGATGGACCGTGAAAGGCACAACTATTTAGTTTATCATCAGTGGGCGCTCTATTTGATAGTATACACCACATGAATAGATGGAATTTGTGTGGTTCCTTAATCTTCCATAGCAGTCGTCATCACCAAATCGCCTCCAATGGTTCCTGTGTTGATATGAGAGAAGTGTATCCATCCCAGG
>APFE030926815.1:92296-153989 GCA_000404065.3 Pinus taeda | reverse complement strand
TATTAGTCATCCGACCTAAACATATACCTTGAAAATTCACTAACTCACCATTAGTGTCATATATTGCCCATGCACCGGAAGATGGATTATGTGTACTATGACAAGCACCATCAACAAAACTGATGTAATGGTTGGATGACATATGCAAAACATGTAGACCACGAGGTAAGCAGAGGAAAACGTTTGAAAAATAAAAATAACACACCAAAATCACACTGAACACTAATGAAAACACATTAATGTACATAATTATTTACATGGAAAACACATAAAAAATTTCAAATGGAGCCCATTTTTGAACTCAAGTAAATGATCAACAGAGAGTAAAACCATATTTTTATCACTGGCATGACATGTAAACATCGACTTAGCCAAATAGTGGAATAACATGCATAAATGATAATGCCTCCATGCCCTCTGGGTGAGTGAGGGTTATGATTCATGGGATGAATATCCCATTGTGATAATGGGAAAATGATAAAGACTTGTTGATAAAATCTCATGAAATAAGGCAAGAAAATCTTAATCTCATTGCGAGAAAAAGATGCCCCTAGCTGAAAGATTCTGACAATTTCAGGTTGGACTGAAATTTCAATGGGAAGGGTAGCAATGATATTCCCCATGTTTCCCTCAAACAAAACTTCATGCACCAAGATGGGTGTTTGAAGTGGATTGGTAAGTCTATGGGAAACAAAACTATCCAGACATGATGAAATATTTCTAAGACTCAAAATAAATGAAGAAGGATGATGAATATCATTCCAGGCAGTTTCCTTAAGACACATAACCTTGGTGATACTTTGGTCAATGGGAAATGTCTCGTTCAAGGGATCTGGACAATCCTAAGAACCAAGCCAAGGAGACAATGAATACACATCTAGATTCATACTAAGAGTAGTATGACTTTTAGAAGAGGTCATTGGATCCAAAACAACATCTTGGTAAGCTTGTTCTATGGGGTTGAGTGGCATAACATCGCCAAAAGAGTCAACCTGATCGGGAGATGGAGCAATGCAAGTATCGTAGGAAGTAGAGGTCATGTTGCATGAAGTGACACGAGGAGATGGGAGGGAAAAGGTTCCCATAAGCACTAAATCTTTAAAAATACCTACCTCAGTGCTCTCATAAGTAATAATGGTATTTCCCACATATGGTACATTTCCATTCGAAGAATCGAAAGAGAAAAATGACAATTGATTAACAGTGTATTTTCCCTTCATGAGGAAGACGGAGCACGCAAAACAACGAAGAAGCCCCACAAAACATAGCATGAGTACAACTTCATCCAGGCATAAGGTTATAATTCAAATTTACATCCATAACTTTTACTTCTAATTCAACACTTTTCCCTTCCAACGTGATGGAAAAAATTGTGAGAATAATGTAAGGATGAGATCCTCTGTCATCAAAGGCTTCTAAGGTGTTTGGAGACTGGTTTAGAGGTAGAGAGCCAATGGATTTCAAGACATGATGTAGGTGGAAGCACCCTCATCAACCAAAATGTCATGAATTATCTTTTGTTTAATAATGACTTAGATTAAAAATGGAATTTGATGGGGAAGACGAGGAACATGATTTTGCAGGTCAAAAGTGATAAAATTCAAATCTGTAGGTTCAATTTCTCATAGAGAGGATAGTAATGCTTTCGACTGCATTTGACAAGTTTGAACAACTTCCAAGGTAGACATCACCAAAGGTGCTTGAGCCAAATATTTGACAATATTGTAATGTTGGGCAACACTCGCATTCACATTGTAAGATGATTTTCGAAGAACACCTTTGGGAGGTGGTTGGATAACAGAGTCATTACTAGGTCTCTCAATATGAAGAGGAATGGAAATTGGTGGAGTATAAGTAGAAGGTTTATCAGTAACTTCTTTCTCCACAACGTGCTTTTAAGGAGTTTGATAGTATTTTGATTGGGTGGCAACAAAAATAGGCATTGTTTCACTCACGTAAGCCTAAGAACCCAAAGATGTACATGATTACAGTTGTTTTACCATTTTGATCTACTGTGATGCAAAAGGCTATTTCAGTACAACCAATGTCCCTTGAGTACCTTTTAACAAGAGATTAACTTCTGCACGATAGGGGTAATCCTTGGTATAGTGATCTTCCTCACAAATGAGGCAAGGATATTTGGGCTTACGTTTTGATGAATCATCACTAGATGAATTTTGAGAATCTTGTTTTGGGTATTAGAACATAGTTTTCCTTTACCCTTCATTTTATCTTTGGAGACCTTTTCTATCATGGTAGACTGAACGACATTAACCTCAGAGGTTTTACCAGGATTTGAAGAGGGTTTGAAAGGAGGATTCGATGTAGTATTCAGAAATGATTTTTGCTTTGAAGAAGATTTACTGGAAGTTTAAGACACTAATTCGATAATACCATTGATAGGTTCTATGTCTGTAGGTTTAGGAGATGTTGTATACATAGATGGCCTAAGAGCTTCAGGAAAGACATCATATAATGTGTCAGATTGAGAATACACCAAATCTAAATATTGGGCATGGAAAATGGCTTGATATTTGGTCACACAACCTTCCATTGCTATGTTTGCAATAATTTGTATCACAAATTATTTGGTAAAATATTAAGTTAACAACTCCTCAGGTATATCAAACTTGATAATGCGACGAAAACATCTCCATTCATGGATATGATTAGAGATGTGGGTAGAAGTATTGTGTTTTTGAGATGTAAGCAGATGGGTACCAGTTCATAACAAACTGGTAACTAGAAGTGAGTAAGGAAGGCCATTACCAAAGGATTAAAGTCTTGATAGGACACTCGAGGTAATTCAATGTACCATTTCGCGGAAGCACTTGTCAAACTTCGCTCGAGGAGATATAGATGAACAAATTCTTCAATCTAGGAATTGGATGAACACCATAAATGGTAAATCATAACGTGGCATTGGGGGCCTTCTCCATACTTTCCTTCAAATTTCAGATAATTGCCAAGAATTTTAGTGGGAACTGAAGGCCAATAAGGTGAATGAAGTATCAGATCATTAAATAGCCTTGACAAGGTCGAGAGTTCCAACATTGCTAGAAATAGTAATTATGGATTGAGAGGCATTAGATTCCTTTGATAAGGCCGATCTTATGGATTCCATCCTTGTTGGTATGCGTTTTTCGCCCAAAGAGGTGGATTTTGATTATAAGGAGCTTGATATTGCCCCTTTTGAGGGGTGTTCTGGCCACACAAAGGTGGATTATGTGCCCACAAAGGTGGGTTTTTACTAGGGTAAGGTTGATACTGACCTACCATAGGCTGTTGAGAACCATAAGGTGGATAAATAGTTTGTGTGACATATATATTATAAGGTTGTTGTTGCAACTATTGGCCCTAGTGATAAAATTGTTGGCCTTGCAGTTGCAGGGGTTGACCTTGTGTCTGTAAGGGTTGACCTTCCTGATGTAAAGTTTGGTTTTATTGTTGGAAGGGTTATCCTTGCTACTGCAATAGTTGTTCGTAAGGTCCTTATTGAACAAAAGGTTGTTGTTGTGCATAGGTTTGTTGTTTTTGGTAAGTTTCTTGTGGAATTTTCTAAGTTCCAGGTTGGTATTGATAAGTTCCAACTTGAATTTAACCATATGCGCAAAATGAGGGATTTGAACCAGATTGCATTTGTGGGCTTTCCTGTTGAGTAAAGGGTGGATATTGAGGCTGTTGAGGTCCATACGAAGGGTATGATTGTTGATAGGGTATATAAGTTGAAAGAGGTTGTTGATATCTGATCTGGCTTGATCCATATGGAATTGATGATCCAATAGGATAAGGTACTCTT
The DNA here is from genome assembly GCA_000404065.3 of Pinus taeda. Lineage (NCBI taxonomy): Eukaryota > Viridiplantae > Streptophyta > Pinopsida > Pinales > Pinaceae > Pinus > Pinus taeda. The sequence continues at coordinate 150,190 of APFE030926815.1, read as the reverse complement.
CCAACAATGTGACTAGCTCCAGTAGCATGAGTCTATGGTGCACACACATAAGCTCGACATCAAATTGGAGCTACATAAGGTGGAGGTGGTTGCTTCCCCCCATGTGATGGAATAGTTAGTGGTATATATTGTCCACTTAATGGAGGACCTAGGGAGCTTATAGGGACATTGATTTCCCAAACCATGACTTCCAGTTGTACACAAACTAATGAAATTGAAATTGGTATAGGAATTTAGGAGGCCACATTTAAAACAAATTGACCAAAAGTAGGCATCTCACTCGATGACCAAATGGGATTGTGATCAATTGAAGACGCACTTGGAGTACGTAAAACCAATTGAGCCAAACATGTATAACCAACTGGAAAGAAAGGCTCACTACTTTCATAGGGTGGTGGAGGTGCAACAGTTCCCACATACAGATAACCTTAAGGTGGAAATTTTTATTCATAATCATTATGAACACCACGAGCATGAGTAGCTGAGACTTATGGAGGACTGTAAACTCACCTTATAAAGCCATGGGTGGAAACAATTTGTGAGGAGGAATCCAAGATGGTCACAGAGATAACTCCAAAGGTACATGAGGATTGTCATATGAACTATAACGTTGTTGAGGAGATATAACCAATGGATAAAAAATAGGATTATGATGGAAGAAAACAAACCATTATGGAATCTCAAGGGTTTTTGGATAAAATTCTTGAGATGATGATGAGTCTCGAGGTGGAAGACAAGAAGTGAGGGATTGGATACTTGGGATAATTCCAAGTCTAAACCTTGGGCTTCAAGTGACTATGGAAACTCAGTATGAGCTCCTTGTGATGACCGTTCAATATGAAATGATGAAGGGGAATGTAAGGTGAATCCAGTCTTTCAGCCACGATGACCTTTTCTCAAAAAAAAATAAAAGGGATGGCTGATTTGAGACTACAATTCAAAATTTACTATTAATTAGCAAATATGAGGGCAAGGATAGCTTTATGGGTAACTCATGTTATTGAGGGTAGTTAAATGTTATACCTCAAAACAAGAAATAAATCGAAAAGCATGTACTAGGCAAGAGGATTTACAAAGTATCCATGAACCATTGTATACACCTTAGCTAAAACCAAGGACTTAACATATTACGACCAATCTCCCTGAACACTGTGTGCAGTGTATCACATTTAGAAGGGACACAAATTTATTACCTATGACTAAAGGATAGAAACCTAATTTGGTCTCCCAATATATAATCGATGGTATGGCGAGAACAAGTCCATGTTAGAGTGCTCTAATGCATAACCATTGAATGAGAACATTCTAATATGCTTACAATACTAGAGTGCCTTTGATATATCCTAGAGTACTGGAGAACCTCTAATATACTTCCATACTGGAATGAGATTTCACCCGTAGAAACATTATAGGCAGTTAAAAACAACTGCTAGTTTTATAGATGTTGGAACACGTCACTAGCCTATACCTCTAAACTTTTTTGTTAAGTTCCAAACACTCCTTAGGTTAATTCAATAAATTTTAAAGCTTTTCTTGAATTAGGTTTCAATTTTGGGATCAAACAATATCACCTGAATCCTATTATGCAACTATCTGAGAAAAAGAAAACCTTTCATTGCAATGAATTCTATGATAAGGATGGAAGAGAGTAGAATAAATTAATGCATCAAACAATATGCCTCCGCTAACTTTTTCCAAATGCAAAATTCAAGAGAAAAGCTAAACTTCACTTTCACTAACGAATATGTAATATATCGAAAGAAAAAATGAGCTTCACTTCACTAAGATGCAGTTTTACATATATGATTCTCTTTGATTTTCATATTTCTATATGCAACTATGATTCAACTAAATCAAAAAAGAAGATTTTTGTCCAACAATGTTCCTAAATGCAATAAGGAATGAATCAAAGTAACACCAAATTCAAAGAACTCAATGAAGACGTCTTTCACTTCCTCTTTCAAATAGATAATAGAATATGCTCATTTCTGTTTGCAAACCAAACAATGTGATCTATTTTTGATAAATGGAAAAGATGGATTTCAAATGCAAGATGGCTTAAATACACATGAAAAACAACTTTTCACAAGACACATTGAAATCAATGAAATTCAATATTTCAAGCGATTTTAGCAAATGAATAGACCTAATCATTCAACAAACCAAAGACTCAAAGACACTCACAAGAAACAAGAGGAAGACAATTGACCTACAAACCCTAAAATCAATCGAACTACACTGATACACTTGAAAGTCCAAAGAAGTAAGGATTTTTTGATAAAATAAGGAAATCAACCAAAACATCAACAAAAACCAGTCATTCAAGACATAATAGGATCTCATGGGCCCAAACACACTGGAGTTTGACAGAGAAACCATATGTTTTTCTAATATCTGGGATCAATGTGGCTATTAAGGTGAAATAGGCACTGAAGAGGGGATAAGCGTGACTATTTTAAGGAAAAACACGATGGAATCAAGATTTCCAGATTGAAAAACACATTGGTCTAGGAAAAAATAAAAAAATAAAATAATTTCACAAACTCTTCTAGAATGAAAACTCTAAGACAGTAACCAGTGATTGTGTAGAGCTATATTAACCCAAACTAACTGACAGCATGATGGTCGCTCAAAATGATCAATAGACCAGTTGAGAAAGGAGGATGAACATGCTATAGCTTCCCTAGTGGAGTTCCCACTTTCTTGTGAAGGAAAATTCCCTCTGTGAACAAAGGCGATCCTTCTAGCCCAATGAGTGGGTCTAGCAAGAAACCAAACAATGTAATACACACTTTCCTAGCTTATGCTTGACATATGTATTAGGAAGGAGGAGCCTATCTCATTCTAATGCTAATTGCTCGATCCCCAAATATTTCTTTGAATATTTCGCTCCAAACTTTGCTCCTAACTTTTTCTTCACGTCCTAAAACTTGCAAGGAATATCAAAGTACTATGTAAGCCATGGGAACATTTAAAACATACATCAAGCATAAACTACTTAATAGATCAAGGAGCATTAAGCTAATCACATAAACATTTATAAAATTATGGAAACTGAACATCAAAAGTGTATACTATGAAACTAAAAATAGAAGCATACAACCTATGCATTAATGTTGGGTCCCTCCTTTGGGTGGATTTCCATGTCCAACCAAAGACTCTTCAAGCACTCCTTCTCCAAGCTAGAATGGGTAGTGTGTAAGCATAATATCAGCATAGGGATGCAACATTGAATGACCAACCATTTGGGAATGGAAGGGGGTGAATTTATATGAAGGGAGAGGTTGTTAGGGATCCACAAAAGAGGGAGGAAGTTCCACATCTCAAGGCAAAATGCCATGATGATAAGATGAACAGGTCCATATGAGAGAGCTCGACCATATCAACAACAACCAATATCCAATTCGATCTTCTCGAAAGTTCTAGTGAGCGAAGATTCTCCTTGAGTTTGGGAAGCCTTCTAAAAGGAATTCAATGTGAGCGTATAACTAAGGAACCTAACATCAACACAATCATGCAGTGGAACAAAACGTGCTGATGCCAAAAATTAGGTTTATAAGCAACTTTCACCATAATGATTCTAGGGAATCTTTCTTTTAATTCTTTAGGGAGTTTTTAGTTTGTATATCATGATCAATATGCTACACAGTAGTCAATATTTTGGCACTTCGCGATATGGTATGGGAAGTGAATAGGAGATATGGAAATATACTGTGTAACAAGAACCATATAGTTTAAAACCAATAAAACTAACTACACAATAGGAATTACATTAGAATTTCTTAGACATGCATTATTAATTAACAAATGTTCATAATGCAAAACTAAGGCTGAAAGTAGTACTCTCAATAATTTGAGAATTTTGGAAAAGAAATAGGTCCATTGATTGCATCCAATTTTGTTCAAAAACTCCATTACGAATCATTTTATTGCATTCAATAATACACATAGGTGAAAAATCCAATAGTGGAATCTAACAATACAGATAAAATTGGAAAAATTATCAGAATTTAAATGTATTCTTTGTTTCTCTTTCTTAAATACCAACATGGTCAAATATCCAATGTGATTTCCTTTACTTTCAGATATATGACATTATTTTTTCAACACCAAATATTCGACAAATGTCATGTTGTCATTGAATAACATCGAATTCCTCCATTAATGGATTTTTTTCAGTGGATATCATATACTTTCGACATAGTTGTTATACTTCATATGGTTTTGAAAGGTTGTATGCCTATTTTTAGGTTAATTTTTCAAGAAAATCTTCACTGAATGTTTGGTGAGGAAAAATGTCACATAAAATTCATCAAGGAGGCCAAGACAATGTGGGATCAACATCAAGGGCCTCATTGTGGGATCAAAATGTTATTTCCCTTGTAAAATGTGCAAGATATTGAAGATAAGGATACTTATAATAACAAAAACTAGAAAACATTGTACAAACTATGGACACACTAAAGGTGGGCATGAATATCATCAATTAGTAAGTTATTCATTATATGCCTTTTTATTGTCGATTTTTTTCATAACAGTTTCTATGTATATTGTGTTTTTAAATTATATGTCTTTCTATTGCAAATTATATTGTCTTTGTATTATAAATGTTTATATTCTTTTGGGAGATATTTGACCTATGCTATCATCTTCATGTGGACAAATATTAGTTTGTTATTATTGTTAGGTTCAATTAACAGGTTGGGTCGAGTTAGGGGTTAATTAGTTCGTGCACTTAGTGACAAGGGGTTATTGTCTAAGGGTTTAGGGGTTAGGGGTTAAGGACTTAGGGTGTAGGGGTTTAAGGGCTTAGAGGAATGGGGTTAAGGTATTAGGGGGTTAATGTATGTTTAGGGGTTTAATTAGCACCTAGAGGATTTATAGCTTTATGGCTTTTAGGGAGCATTATTAATAAGCTTTTAAAGTATATTATGCACATTTAAAATATAGACATAGTGAATACAATTTTATAGGAAATAAGAAAAAAATATGTAATATATTGTAATAAAATTTTACAAGACAGGATATAAAAATATAAATATCATTAAAAAATTAACTAAATTAAAATTTGATTAGAAATAAAATCATTATAAAGAAATATCATTACATGGAGATAAAAAGGAGTCCATTCTATTTATGTAATATGGTAATTAATAATAAAAAACGTTTTTTCGTGAAAAAACATTATATATAAAAGAAAAAAAATAGAATACTTTATTTATTAAAAATTTTAATTTATAAATCATTTTGTTATATAAATAATAACAATCTTTCTATTAAATTTAATTTTCTTGTTATAAAATTTCATTTTTAATAAAAAAAATTTACTTGAAATAATTTTTTTTAATATATAAAACTATAATTTTTTCTTTAAAATAAAAGTGAACTAGTGTGACAATTAAAAGCATTGTCTTCCATGAAGTCTCTAGTCACTCCAGTTTAGGTAAGGGTCCCAAACTTAGCCCTCCAATGGCTTGGATATTTCCTTGAAGCTATTGGAAACAGTCTTGGAATCTTTGTGAAGATAGATAGTGAGAGACGAGCTAATGTGTTTATTTGATTTGTTCAAATATATGTTGAACTGGATTTATTTTTAGGTCTCTTAGATAAAATCATCCTAAAATAGAATGATGAGGAACACCATCAACCTCTAGACCATGAAACACATCTTTTAGATGAAAATTGTGTCAGTAGGACAAACATCTTCACAGTGCATGCCTTTCCTATGAAAGGGTTACAAGGTCCCCAAACTCATGAAAAACTGACCATCGATCATGTGGTCAAAAGGAATATCCAAATGTCAAAAATGTGATAAGTAATAAGAATTTTAATAGTCAGAAGCAAAAATATTTCTTGAATATTTAGCCTTGTCAGATCCTATGGAGCCCATGGTCAATATGCCTCTACCCTTAGTGGAAAATCATCCTCTTCCAATGGAAAGTGAAAATTCGTTAGCATTAATCATGCTCACAACCAATGGGAAAAAAACCGCGCGAGTCTGATCATTCAGATAGTTATAGGGATGTCCCGCACTTGGAGGAGGTAGTAGAGATGGATCTTTCTCTAAAAGATGAAGATATGTAATAATCCTTTGTTGTATCTAATAAATCTGTAGGGCGAGTAGATGTTCATAGGAGAGAAAGGAAAAATGGAAACCCTTGAATTCCTTTGGTGTTTGATGAAAAGGTATCTAAAACTCCATATGTGGTTGGAGGCAAGATCTCGCAAGCCAGCTCCTCTGGTCTTATGTTAACTATATGTACTAAATGTAATCATTTTTGTTATTCATAGAAATCACTAACTTTCAAATTTACAAAAAAAAGCTAATTAAAAGAAAATTTCTATTTTAACTATTTATGGTATGGAAGTAGAATCACATTGATATCCATGGTTCATTGATATCTTGAATGTGAAAGGAATCCATAAACTATTTCGAATATAAATATATTGAAAGTGGATAATTATAAAAATCATTTTACCATTTTTTATAAGGTTAATTAAATTTGTCTTAAAATAAGATAGTTTAAATATTTGGAAAATAATTAATGTTATAATGTTTGAGCTTTTACTATAATATTTTTAATTAATTTTCATTATAATCTATGATTTGTTTATAATTCAATGGGTTAATCTTTAATATTGGTTAAGTGTTCATGAGTTGCAAGTAAGAGATTTAGGAATTATGTCTCTAGGGTATTTACTTTTTATTTGGTACTATAGATGTAACAAAATATTTAAAGTAAATAATTTAAAATAACATTAATTTTTTTACTATTATGAAAAAAGAGAGAAAACAAGAAGATGTAACGGCTCTTATACTCCTAGAAGATGGTAAGGAATTTTTCTAGAGTCAACTAGGGTAAAAAATAACTAGCTAAATAAAAGTTTTAGGCAATGATACAAAGAAAAAGAGTCAAAAGTTCTGATTGAACCTACAATATATTAATTTCCTATAGTTTATTCATGTGGACAATAAGGAAAAATGGCAAACAAGAAGCAGTTATCAACAAGTTCAACGTAGGAAATGCTCAATCTTAACCTAGAAAGCAATTTGGGAAAACTATAAATGATTTAGGTAAACTATGTAAGATTTCCAGCTAAAATTAGAGTAAAATAAATGTTACAATCAACATAAAATGAGTTTCCTATACTAAAATTACAGCAAAAGATTAAATTTACATTGATTTATATTTTCTTCAATTTAGTTATAATTTATGGTAGAGGATATAAATTTATGTGTGGTGCTTTCTTTTCCTTAAATTCAACGACTATGGATTTTACATTTTATGAAATATTGAAGGACCTAGTCATCTCCATTTACATCATCTAAAATATTTTTAAAATAATAGTGTAAAGTTTAGAAATAAAGATTTAACAATTTTCCATAGTTTAAAATTCTACATGAGAACCAAATTTAGTACCCTAATATTGTAAATTGTTAAACGAAATCTAGGAATCACCACGGTATTAATAATCATAGTCATCCTTTCCCTTTATGATAACATTATAATATTTTTTGGATAACTATGAGTGAATCAACGGCAACCGTTACATTTTGCACCTTTTCATATGCTAGTAATCTAAGTCCATGCCATACATCCTAGAACTCGTCTTGGTTGTTGGTGGCTTCCCCTACATGTTGGGGAAATTTTAACTTCTTTTGTTAATTTGTGCAATGGATAACCCCTACCACTCTTTCCACCCTAAATTCCCTCCCACTCCTACCACACTAAATTTATGAGTGATGTTATGTTCCTAACCACAATGTATCTCAGTCATAAAACAGGCTCTTTCTCATTTTTTGAGGAAACAGATATGGAAGACAAGCCTCGCACTTGGTGTTTCAAAATATTTTAGGTGGCATTGAAAATTTTAAGCCCAAGTGGTGTAGCGTGAAGAATTATCTATATAAAGTGTCTTTTTATGATAAGTAAAGGGTCTCATTTGTTGTAAATTGTGAGAAAATGTGAAGTAATATCAAAGATTTAATAGTTTTAGGAAAAGGGTAGATTAATGAAATGCTTGATAAATCATTAGTGGTTATTTTTTCCAAATTAACTTAATGTTACACATAAATTTCTCATTCTTCTGAAAATGATACTAAATCTAAGTTGTACACAATCTAATGAGCTATTATCATAAGTCCCCTTGAAAGACAAAATAAATACCTTTCAATTGTCTATAAGAATCCTGGATTAAATATCGAAAAATCTCTACTTTTGGAGGACATCGCAAGAAATCAGTTTACAAGTTGTGATGATGAGTGATTTTAAAGTATATACAAGGTGATGTCATTTCACTTTTTCCTATGTTAATGTCGTGATGATCTTCTTACTGATCTAAAAAATAAAAGGTAAGCAAAGCTTCCATTTATAGAAGCCTTGTGGTTCGTATCTAATCCAAATTGGTTGATATTGAACTCGATCTCCCCATATCCTGGGCCTCCTTCCTCCTATAGTGGATCCATGCCACTCATTATGGATTTATCTCCTCCCTTCATGGATTTCTCAACTTCTACACCTTCCTCTAAGTACAATTATTGCAAAGAGATTCACATTTCCATTTGAGACCAATTAAGTTACATAAATACTACTCAAATTTACATTGGGGTTATTTTGATTTCAAAGGCTTGGGTTGAGGATCATTGCAAGGATACTCCAACATCAAGGAAATTGGTTGTAAATATCTTTCTCTTTATCATTAATACAAATGTTTGTTTCTTTCCCATATGCATGTGTTATAATGTTTATTGTAAGCCTCCTTGATCTATTACGACATTTACGATTGAATATTTGATATACATTATGCTTTGATCTATTTTTTGGTTATTTCTTTGTAGATATCCTCTTGGAGTAGCAAGGAAGAAAGGTTGGAGTCCATAAAAGTTAGCAATGAGAGTCATCAGTGAGAATTTAGTGAAATGGTATGCATCTTTTCATCTTCTTATATATGTGATTCAGTAATAATTTAAGGAATGTTTGCACTTTTTTTTCTATTTGTTTCCAGGATTGGTTTCCAAGTCTACGGAGATATTTTTCTTTTCCACATAATGAGATTTGTTCCCCTAACAAATTAGTGACCATATTGGGAAGTGATATGCTCTTCAATTTCCAATTCTTTTGAAATCATTGAGTTGTGTTTGAAGTCTTCTGGTCAAACTTCATTTATTTAGGGACTCTAGAGTTGTTTAATATTTAGATAATTCTTTACTTTTTCTTGATTTTTAAGCCTGTTGCTAGATGCATTGAGCAATAGTTGGTTGACATTATGCTTTTTACTTTAACAACCCCAACCATCACTCTAGTGTCAGTGGTTGGCCCATGATGGTATTTGAAAAATCGATCTTTTTCTATCTTCTCTACCCAAACCTAAGTGAGAGGTGTTGCTTGTTCCTTGATTTGATTTTCAATCTCTTGTAAATGAAATTGTTGGTTTTGATTCCATTGGGCTTATTTACATAGAATTTTCCATTGTTACATTGTTTTGATCTAGTTACTCAGTTGACCTATTGGAGGAAAGCGTCAACGTGGTGAATAATTACTTTTGTTGCATCTTTATTTCTTTGTCTACATTAATCATTTTAATAATCATTTTACTTGTGTTTTGGAAAGCTTCATTACATTATATGAAAATCTTGTTTTCACAAAAAGAAGAAAATCATTCTTGCATTGGATTGACATTGATTACATCATTTTGAAAATATGTGCATATTGAGAGTTTGTTTTGTTTTCTCCTAAGATTTTATTTTTCATGTTACAAACAATCTAGGATTTATTTTGAAAGAGTGCTTTTAGAATCATTTTAGTTTGTTGGTGAATTGAAATTTATTGAAAGTAGGATTTTTCCATTGTCGAAAGGTGGATGAAGCTTTCTCCTTTTAATAAATAGGATTCATCGAATTGAAAACATTATAATTTCATGTTTTTTGCATCATTTGAAATTGAGGTATCAAACCAGTTGGTTATAATACATATTTGACTACTCTAATAAAAAGAGAAACAATGAAATGAATTAAAACATATAAAGGAATTAATTAATAACATTACATTTAGTGGATCTAGGTTAGAATATGCATTCTGACATCTATAAACATAGGACTTGTCATTAATTTTCTTCATTACATTATGTAAGTGGTCAGTATTCCATGTATGGTGAGTATATCAAAATTATTCCCATCATACAGGACACATTGGACAGCAATAACATGGACTAATCTTCCACATACTCGAGCATATCGAAAGACCCCCTCTAAGTTGAAAACCTACCCATAGGTAACTAAGTTAGCTGCCTTGATGTTTGTGAGACATTGAACACAACACTTAGGGATATTTCCTACACGTATTTAATGATATATTAAAATTCACAACAACCTGGTAACCTTTTATAGATATTATCCCTTTTATTTCTTATGTTTATTTTGATTGGTGGAATTGTAAAATTGTTCATTATACGACAATAATGTTTCTTCATTTAAACTTAAATGTGGCAGAACAAAATTGAAACTCTCATAGAATGGATGTTTTAACCCCTAATATTACACCTAAAAATTCAATACTACAAGACCTATAGTCACAGAACCTAAAAAGATGAAATCTAAGACCATTTAGATAGAAATGGTTGAACCAGGAATAGTTCAATATGAAATTGAAATAACCAATGTTCTAGAACCAAAAGTAATTCAAGATTAACATGAAGTACCTGAGACTGTAGAAATAGTAACAAGTGAGCCTAAAACTGAAGTAACTAAGCTCAAAATTTCATAACTTGAGTCTTTTCGTAAAGAGTGGTTCACCGAACTGGCAACTCCAGAACCTCACGTATCATCTTCACCTCATCCAATTAATACACCTCTACTGGTTACATCACAAGAATTTGTAATTTTAGCTTTCAAAATAGAAAATTTACCACCTCGTGTTTTAATTGTTGAATAAATTACTAATCACTTACTAAATTTGATCATACTCTTCTTTCAAAAGTTCTTGTACTAGTTCAAATCCCATGTCCTTTTTGATTGGATCGTTGGTACACAACTCCTTTATCTTATTTACCTAGGGGAATTCCATGTTTACACACTCATTTACCTTTCTCATTAAAGAAAACCCTGACGGAATCCTTAAGTCTAATCCAGCCTTCATCCACTCATGAAATTGGACCTAGTCAAGTAAATATGACTTCCATGTTTACAAGACCTACATAATCCTTTATATATGGTGGACCCTTTCTACCTACTAGGTATCATTCACTCAGTAGAACATTTTAAGGAGCTACACCTGATCATCCTTCTTCTCATATTTCCAGTTGGTCTTCAGGAATCACATTTTCTTTAACATCAATTAATGTAGAACCTACTTCTTAAAATATGAAATTTCCACAAATTCCCATGCTTGAAGTGTCATTAGCATTTGTCCAGCTAGTAAATATTTTATCTAGTGGTGGACGTATCCCTCAAAAAACACAGATGGATTTTACTTTCTAGCTTGATGGAGACCTTCCTTTGACCATATTTTCCTCCTGGAGGGTAGCCTCTTGGAGGAGCTTATCCTTCATATATAGGACCATCTATTAGTGGAACTTATCCAATGCCCGGTCAAACACCTCACGTAGAGCCAAGTCAACATGTCATAACTCAACCCTTAAATAATGCTCTTTTCCCAAGAATGGGAGGTACTGTTTGGAACCATTCTTCTGGTGGTGTACCCCAATTACCTTCTAGTCAGATTTTTTAGGTTACTCCTCAATTGATTTCTATTACAACCCTTGCCAATAATCCATGTAAAAATAAATAAAACCAAGGTCATGAGACACGTACTCCAAGTTGAATGGTGGGTAAATCATCCTAGTGGCTGTTCATTTCGGTTATTATGGCTAAGTGAATTTTGCAAAGGCAATGACAAAGGATTTGGTAAGGTAAAATAACATTTTTGACATATTTATTTATGAAAATAATGGAAATTAAGAGAAATGGAATTTGAAAGGTCACAATTTGCATGTGACGAGGAAAATGAAGGAAAATAATGGAAAATGAAGAAAATAGAGGCCTCATTGATAAAAATGCTTCTGAGGATTAGTTGGAAAACATTTTCTTAGGCCTGGTTAGTATAACCTTTCGTCAGTTTAGATTTGGAGCTCCCTCATTCATACACTTGGGCACTTAGAGTTTTCTTGGAGCATTCTATTTTTACAATAAGGAAGGGAAAAGAAGCAAAATGAAGCATAAGGAGAAGAAAGAAAGGGAAGGACAAGAAAATAAGGAAAAGTAAAAAGAAAGAAAGGAAGAGGACGATGAAGTAGCTTCAATAAGAATACTTGCAGGTAACATATTCCATGTGTGATTTCCTAGCTGGTTTTGACGTGCATGGCTTTTCATGTTGGTATTTAGTTCTCTAGTTGTCGGTGGCATGGTATTGCTAGGTTATGACATTGGTTTTCAGCCTTTCCTTTCCCTTTTCTGGATAACCATGGTGTGATGAGATTGTTTCTCATTCTTGAGCTTTGGAATTACTGGATGGTCTGGGAATCTAGGGGGGAGGTGGTCTCATGAAAATTCCCAAAGGCCTAGGAATCCATTGACCAGTTTTGGTAGGATAAATGGTAACACCTAAGGGTGGAGTCTCAGTTTAGCGCCTAACGATCTGGTGTGAATTGTGGTAAAGGCTGAGAGGCAAGGAGATGGGAAATTCCTAAAGGATAGTGATGGAGTCTAGAGGCATTCCATTCTCGGTTTGCTTTTGTGATCTCAGTGCCAATTTCAGTGAGATCATGGTTTCATGAGGGTCGAGGTGATTTAACATATGGATTCGCTTGGTTTCTTTTGGATTTTTTTATCCTTGAGATTGAACATTCATGCTTGGAATATGGCATGGGGATGACTGGTTGAAGGAAAGATTTCATTCAGTCATCTCTATGGTCGAGTGGTACATGGAAGTCTCAAACTTCATTTGCTTTTTCCTATGTTTCGTAAAACCTAAGCTATCTTTCTTTTGTACTTATTATTATGTGGCTTTAATGGATGTTATATGATTTTTATTTACATGCTTTAATGTTGGTTATAATCATGGTTATATGACTGGTTATAGTCATGGTTATTTCATGTATTTACTTGTAACTAAAAGGATAATGGATGCAAGACATAATTTATGTCTGAACAGTTAAAGGGAGAGCGTGCAGATCCTTCTTATAAAGTCTAATATGAGTTACCAATGATTTATGCTTTGTTTTGCATTCATGTCCTATAGATTGCATTGATGCCAAGTGTTTGACATAATTTCAGTCTCGATTGGGGAAGGTCAGGCCTAGTCTTAGAGCCAATGCTGGCTTGTAAGTCTTGTTGTCATGTGAACTATGGATTTTTAATGCTACAACAGTTTTTGGCAAGTCGTATCGATCATGGGCTTAAAAATTGGCACAAATCACAGATTCATAGGCATAGATATAAGGAGAAAATCCCCCAAATGCACCCATGCCTTGTTGTGGGAGTGACTGGAGCCTTCTAGATGCACCATTGTCCATATCAAGGTAGTGTACAGGGGTTCAATGGTCTAAAAACTTAGTGGGACCCAAGGAATGGCCGTGGGGATTAGCAAGAAGGATTTTGGGAATGTTGTAGAAAGTATAGACAACATGTGTTTTGGGTTTCCATCGAGTCTACCTCCTCAAGGTCACCTAGGAGGACAGATCATATAACAGTAACTTCTCATCACATATTTTCCCTAGTTGGCTAGTTACTTCGGTAGATGTCGGAGGAGGGTGTTACAAAGTAGTATCAAAGCATGTTTCACCCCCTAGAATGGATGGGTTGTGTGTTGGTCATGCATTCATGTTGCTCGCATATGTGTTTCTTGTGTTGTAAGACCATGTGCTTATTGCATTTGTATGGTATGGATCATGGTTGTAATGATGTCGCCATGTGAAAGTTTATGGTGTTGTTGTGGGATGTGTTTTCATCAGTGTATGGTTGTATATGCATTTGTTATGCATATGAGTGTTTATATGTTGTCATGCATGCATTTTCATGCTGAAAGTTTTTCTTCGTAAAGTCATTCTATGCAATTAGGTTATCATGTTGATGTTGGTATCTTATTATGCTAATCTGTTGGCTGAGATAGAATAGGAGATGTAGACCATCAAAGTGAAGTGGTAGCATTAGACCTCGAGGAAAGAGCATTTCATCATATAGGTTTTTATGTTATGTATATTTGTGTGTATGTTAAGGGTTGCTATATGCATTATGGTTATGTGTATGACTTTCATTCGATTGATGTTATGGTTACATACATGATGGATACTAGTTGATTAATGTAGTCATATGCACATGTGTCAGATAGTCATGAAAGATAGTAACCTATGGTTGTGTGCGTTGTTATTGTTATTTTATGTTAGATAACTTGATGATTAGCTTGCATGTTGTTGATGAGCATGATATATAACTTGGTGTAGTTAGATGCTAGCAACTTGATGACTCCATTTATTACATTAAGTTGTTGATGTTATATGTATCATATTAAATTGGATTGGCCTATGAATATGGTTAGGGTTATGACATTAAGGTATGAGTTTCACTATGCCATCTATTATTTTTGAGTGTTTGATTATGTAATCTAGTTGATTGATTTAATATGATATGTTTGCAAGTAGGTTGAATTTTTTGATGAATTGCATAACATGACTATGTATGTAAGATTGCTTAAAGGAATCATATTGTTTTATGTTAAATTGACAACTAGGGCCAAACTCCATGTGGGTCAGCTTATTTATGGAAATGGATATTTTTATTGGATCCTTCTCATCGAGAGGTGTAGGATTGATCCAAAGATCATCCGATTCTAATAAGTATTTATGGAGATATGAATTTATTTTCATTATGGATTTATTATCTGGCCGACTAGCAACTTATGTACTCTCAAGAAGCCTAAACGTCATGTCTATTCATCCTATATGTTTTTGCATAAATATAAGAGGAATTGATGTCATTTAGAAATACTCTTCATGTGATATCCTCGTCACCATGTCTTGGGTTTTTGGTGAAGAAGAGACACACAAGGAGATACATGGGATGATGCCCTAGCTTATGCATACTAATATATATACACAACAAGATATATATGCACAGCTTGGAGCACTTATTCATTGTCCATCATAACTGTAGACACTGTAAAATAAAAGAGCCGCAGTCATAGCATGAGGAGACCATAACGCAATGGCCATAATCCAATGTATTCATGAATCCACTGAGATTTCTTCATCTACGAATTGAACCCTAACACATTGATACACTGATATATTTATGGTATGCTGATATACTTATGATACACTGATATATTTATGGTACGTTGATGTTATATAATATATATATATATATATATTATATATATATAAATATATATATATATATATATATATATTATATATATTATATTATATATAGATATAGATATGCAGGCCCTAGATTTGGCAGCATGGTCACACACAATATATACGTTGGGGTGATACAAGTTATACATTGTGTATATATATCGATAGTGATATGTTGTATATGAAGACTCATATATTATGAGCTATGCTCATATATGTAGGCAAATCTTCAGTACAACATATGTACATGGCAAGGGATATATATGCAGGTTATGGCAATAAATATCTATGTAGGCAGAAGGATGTATTAGCATAAGGATACAACTATGATATAATGATGCATGGGCAACATGGGCAGCATGAAGCATGATGATGGATAATATCATGGACATGGACATCATGATGATAATCCTAATTAGTGCATCATGTAGTGGTGTAGAAATTTTACCAAATGCAACACTACGATAGGTGAAGTCATCACCTTGGAGAATCAGTTGAAGTAGAATGTCTTCAACTGATCTCAATGTTATACGAAATGATCTATGCTAGATCTAGATAAGTCAAAGTGTTCACTTCTATTGTAAATGTACTATCTCTCTCTATCTTTCTCTGTTGAACATTGAAGAACATAAAAGAAGAATTGATCAAGGGTTTCCCCACACATTGTGGGGTTTGTCCCTGGCTTGCACCACATCTTGTGTCCTCTTGTCTTCTCTTGTCTTATGCAATTTATATTTATGTTCTATCTTTAGTTTACTTTATGCTGATGTGATTGCTAATATGGAAAAGAAATTAAATAAATTGCCCTGGCATAGAACATACCTAAACTTAACATCTTAATATGGCTTTCCTCACACATATATGTTGAGATAGCAGACATGTACTTGAGTGTAATAGTTGACAAATATAGTATTATGTCTAATGAATATAAGTTGACTATGGATTATGACGTGATTGCTAGTTTTGGGAAAGTTTGATTTCAAATTAATAGATATGATTATCTTGATATTTGGAACATGTGGTTGACATGTGTGAGTATTTTCAGTGTAACATGATTGGCATTAGTATGACAAGGTATGATAACTAGTATGTTGTTATGTTTACTTATTCACTGACAATTATATGATGCAGGGGATTTGATGGAAAAAGAGATTGCCATGAAATTTTAAAGAAGGATCAGGATGAGATTTCACTTGGAGGCACTTAGAACCATGGGGATGAAGTCATGGTGTTAGTTACTAGTCTTGTGCTTTCGGTATTTGTGATATGTCTCATGCAACACATTTCCACTTTGTTTGCAGTGTCATATTGTTATTGATTTTCAGGGTTTTCTTCTTGTTTGTCTCTTGTCTTGCCTTTTATGTTTTGAGTCTTGGGAATTAGCTGGGAGAAGAGAAAAGTTAGTGGAGCTCAAGGAGAGATGAATGAAATCTAGTAGGCAATGTAAGACTCATATGAGGCCAGTGCATGTATAATGGTAGTTAAAGGCAAGAGTATGAAAATCAGTTTAATTGGTTGGGTCAACTCCGATAAATGAGCGATGGAGGATAAGTCATGAGAAAGGTAAAATAAAGGGTAAATTAAATGGATTTGAGGTTTTAGATGCCTTGGCTATGTTGGGAACTATTGTTCTCAATATTGCATGAATAAAGGAAGTTCTCTTAACCTTGGCCTTATGATATCTAGTAATTATGTTGTGATCATGATGGTTTTATAATAATGTTTATATGCATATATGTATGTATGTACATTGTTATCTCATAGTGTCATCAGGGATCATGATTGTTTTATTGTGATTTTTATATTTATAGATGTATATATGTATTGTCTAACAAGGTTGTCAGGGATGAATCTGTGGAGGAATTATTTCTTATGCGGGTGAGGGGCATGAAAGAGGTTCACGTTCTTATGGGGAATCAAGTGGGAAGAGTACTCATGACAAATATATGAGGTTAGTATCATGTTGATATGAATTGATATTATATTAATTTATTATGCCTACGTTTACGTTATGATAGGTATCTCTGAGGGATATGTCAGTTAAATGAAATGAATGAGATCTGTGGCATGCTAGTATAAGCATGAATGGGAGAAAGACACTGAAAGAAAGGTTGCTTGGTAGACACAATGTGGTTTTGGATGTGCAGTGTTATTTTTGTGTATATGTTGTGCATGTTGTATACTCAGTGATTGTACCTATGGTGATGTGTAATGTTGTATATGTAGTATCATGTACATATTATGTTGTATGGATATTGTATATATGGTGTTGTGTGTATATTACATATGTATTGTTGGGTATAGATGGTGCTATCTACATGTCGGATATGTAGTGTTGTCTACCTATCATACTATGTGCATGTTGGATATGCGGTGTTGTGTGCATATGGTGTTCTATGCATGTTATAGATATGGTACCATGTACATATGTTGTTGTGTGCATGATTGTAGAGGTGGTTTTGTGTGCATGTGGTGCTTTGTACATGTTTTACATGTGGCGTTGTGTGAATATGGCACTATGTGCATGTCGCGCATGTGGCATTCTATAAATGTGGTGTCGTGTACATGTCATGCATGTGGTGTTGTGTACATGTGGTATTGTGTACACGTTGTATAGGAGGTGAAGTGTACACATGGGATTGTGTACACATTGTGTATGTGGTTTCATGTACCTATGACGTTGGGCACATGGTCTGCAGGGTGTGCTATGTATAGGTGATAAGGTGTATATGTTGTACATATGGTACTAGTGTATATATGGTATTGTGAGCATGTCATACATGATGTGCTGTGGGCATGCAGTACTATGTATGTGCATTGTGTAGTTGTGATATTATAACATGTGTATTCGTTGTGTTGTACTTTATTTAAGTATATATATTGTGTTGTACATTAGGTGTAGGTGTATATATGTATTGTGTTGTGTCATACATTGAGTGTAGGTGTATGTATGTATTGTGTTGTACATTGGGTGTAGGTGTATGAGTTGTATGTCAGGTGCAGGTGCATGTATTTCATGGTGTTGTATGATGTGTGTGATTTTATGTGTGTGATGCACACTATGTGTTTGTGCACATGGTTGAGGAGAACACACTAGGTGTTTCTTGAGTGTGGCAACTGATCCACAATGTGTATGGAATAAGGACAAAGGTAGAAGATAAGGATTGATTAAATGATAACTATCAATATTTTATTTCAGTTTACTATAGACATGACCTATGATTCTGATTTATGATGGTTATACGTGATCTAGTATTCTAGATTATGATGATTTCATGTGATTCATGATTTTGATTCATGATAGTTTTTTTTTATCTAACATGATGTCATATGCTTATACATAATAATTTGATCAAAGATGCTAGCCTGACTTTTTGTGAGAAGAAGTAAACATGATTCCAAATGTACCTTATTGATGAGCGACAAATGAGGTATAATGTGAAGTTATTTAAATTTATTTTGAATCTAATGGAAATTATCTGCTTGGTACAGGAAAGCATGAAATGCTCAGTTGGGTGGTGGAAACTAAAAGCAAGAATTAGGAGCAAAAACAAAAGGAATTGTAATAGGAAACAATATTCTAGAAAAGCATTCAGGAATAGGGCCATTATGGGACACTAGTACCCAATAGTGTCCATTGATTGCCATGAGCATGCTATGACTAGTATAATGGTTTTAAGCTAGGGATATTCCTTGGCTTTTGGACCTTATGATGCGATGAAGTTTTGCCGAGGGATGGATTGCTTAGGATGGTGGTGCCTGTGGAACTTGGAAGGTGAGTGACTGCATATAAGGGAGTGACTTGATTACTCAAGGGACTTTTTAATAGGGAAGGGAATGTTGGGGATATATTTGTTCTTATCATTAGCATTTCTAGATGGAATCAAATGCACATTGAGAGTGTTCCCTGGAACAATGACTTGGTAACTATTTACTGAGAGGATAGGTGGTGCAGCATTGCAGTGCTCAACATTAGATGCAACTTTGACTTTGATAGTGGATTATAGACTTCTTAGGAAGGAGGTGCATCCTGGCACTACTTTTGAGGGTGGAGATGTGAGCCTCTAGATTCCCTTGTTGATTGATACAGGGATCATATCCTTTCATTTGTTGGTTGAGAAAATATGTATATATATGTGTGTGTGTGTATTATTTTAAATACTGTATCAAGCTGGATTTATAAAGCTCCATAGATAGTATGATTATTTGTTGGGTGAGTCAAATGTGTATGCGTGTATATATGTTTATTATTATAAATATCATAATGATTTGTGTTATTATGGTCCAATAAACAATAGGTTTGTCATGTTCTAGCACATGGTCATTGTAAATACCAGAATGAGCTATGCTATAAAGCTGAATGGGTAGTATGTTTTGTTTTCATTTCTCTTGATGGTTATAGGTGTCATTGAACATTGAGAACAGTGTTTGCCCAAGGGGGATGGTTCTATAATAACCTTGGCTAAAACTCCATCTAAAAATAAATAATACCATGGTCATGGGACAAATATTCCAAGCTAAATAATAGGAAAGATATCTTAGTGGGTGTTCATTTCAGTTATTCTGGCAAAAGGATTTTCACAAAGGAAATGGCAAAGGCTTTGGAAAGGAAAAATGCCATTTTTGGCACATTTATTTATGAAAATAATGGAAATTAGGAGAAAAGGAAGGTGAAAGGTCACAAGTTGCATGTGAGGAGGGAAATGAAGGGAAATAATGGAAATCAAAGAAAATAGAGGCCCCATTGATAAAAAGGCTACTTATGATCAATTGGCAAGCTTTTTCTGAAGCTTGGTCAGTGTAACATTTTTTCAGTTCAATTTTGGAGGTCTCCCATTCATACCCTTGGACACTTAGAGTTTTCTCGGAGAATTCTAGATTTGGATAAAGGAAGGGAAAAGAAAGAATAGGAAGGACAAGGAAAAGAAAGGAAAGAAAAAAGAAATAAAGGAAGAGCAAGATTAAGTAGCTTTAGAAGGAATACTTGCAGGTAACATTTTGCATGTGTGATTCCTAGCTAGTTTTGACATCCATGGATTTTCATGTTGGTATTTAGTTCTCTAGCTATCAGTGGCATGGTATTGTCAGGTTATGATAATGGTTTTCAACCTTGCCTTTCCTTTTTTTGGATAGCCATGGTGTGATGCGATTGTTTCTCAGTTCTGAGCTTTAAAATTTTTGGATGGTTTCAGAATCTGAGGCAGAGGTGGTCTTAGGAATCCCTTGACCGATTTTGGAAAGATACATGGTAAAGCCTGAGGGTGGAGTAAAGTTTTATTGCCCAGTGATCAGTTTGGATTGTGGTAAAGCTTGACAAACAAGAAGATGGAAAAATCCTCAAGGATAGTGATGGATTCCAAAGGCATTCCATGCTTGGTTTGGTTTTGTGATCTTGGTGCTGGTTTTGGTGAGATCGTGGTTTGTTGAGGTAAGAGGTGGTTTAACCATTAGATTCCCCCAGGTTATTTTGGATTGTTTTATCCATGATAACCCACATTAATGCTTGGAATATGGCACAGGGGTGAATGGATGAACTAAAGATTTGATTCACCCACACCTATGGTTGGGTGGTACGTGGAAGTCCCTTACTAGGTTGGCTCTTGCCTATTTTTAATAAAAGCTAAGTTCTCTTTTTTTTGTACTTGTTATTATGGGGCCTTAACAATTTTTATCTTATTTTCATTTACAATATAGTTTAATACTAGTTATAAGCATCGTTATACAACTCATTATAGTCATGGTTATTTCATGTATTTACTTGTAACTGAAGGGATAATTGATGCAATGCCTAATTGATGTAAAACCAATTAAGGGGTTAGGGTGGTGATGCTTCTTGTCAAGTGTCATATGAGTTACCAATAATTTATGCTCTATTTTGCATTCATGTCACATCGATTTCACTGATATCAAGTGTTAATAGAATGTTAGTCCTAGTTGCAGATGGTCAGTGTTAGACAATTATATATTACAGAGCAATGGAACACATACAAATATTTCAGAAATATAAACATAGAAAACACATAAAAAAAGAGAGGCCAAATATATGTGGTTCACGGAATTTGGTCTATGTCCACGGGGAAACAATGAGTCCTTTGTTTTATATTATCCAGAAAAATGATGAGATACAACCTACAACAGATCCGTTGTAATTACCTCTTTGTTATAACATCATCTCCTCTCTCTTTCTCACTTAGAATACACATCTACATAGATGTAATACGATTCCCTCATATATAGCGATAGGTTGTGTTCTAGGGAAGAAAAACATAAATTAAACATTAATCCTACCATCATATTTTCCGCCCAATGAATGACCCATATTAACTAAAAAATTGCTATATTTTACAAGGCAAATTTACATCTATTTTTAGCTTCAATCGTGCTGCCCTCGATCCCCTGCCAAGGGGGGATCTTAATGACCACTGCTGCCCTCTTGGAGTTCAATTAATGAGCATGGTTACTGCCCCATTATGAACTAGGGTCCAATGCAATGATACCTTTCAATAAAGAAGATAATCTAGCTCCACACCCAGTAGTCAGGCCTAGTCTTGGAGCCAGTTTTGGCTTGGAAGTCTTGTTGTCATGTAAATTACTACAATTCGTATGTAGTAATTTTAGTACATGGCAATGCAAGAGCATAACACATAAAACAAATATAAACAGAGATTTCCCCTGGATCCCAAAATTGAGACTACTAGATTGATTTTTAATTATGTTCCTTTCAATGTTACAATACATATATATACATGCTGAAGCATCCAATACCATGGACCAAAAACCACGCACAAAACCATAGGTAGGTTCACCCTACCTAATATAGGGTCTAGAAAAAATTTCCCTAAGGCACTGCCTCGAACCCCATAAAAGGAGGCTACCCATCCCCCTCAAGTTGCATGTGATCCCTCCACTAGATAATTGATACAATGAAGGGGCGGCTCTACCCCCCTTCTAACCCCCCGGTTAACTAGGGTGCCTAGTCATGGAAAGAATATAACACAATCCAACATTCTCCCACTTGTTGTTTTCTTTCCACAACAGGCGACATGAGAGCTTAGTCATTTATCCATCCCTCCAATGCTAATTGCTTCTCTACGCCAAGAGAACTTCTCAGAGCTTATAGATTTTTTCAAGGCATCTAGAGTATTCTTCAAAGTGTCCACCTTTGACAGCTACACCTTTTTGTCTTCAAAATGTACCCCTCACAAATTGATACTAAACATCAATGTGCTTTGTCTTTGAATGAGAAGCAGGGTTCTTTGCCAAGAGAATTTCTCTTTGGCTATCACAATCTATCCTTATGGCTCGTTGTACTAACCCCATACTTGAACACAACCTCTGTAACCAAACTATTTCCTTGCTTGCATGAGTGGATGCCATGTATTCCACCTCTGTAGTTGATAATGCCACTACAAATTGTTTCTTACTCATCCAACTGACTGCACCTCCAAATAGGTTAAACACATACCCACTTGTATATCTTCTTTGATCGATATCTCCAACCTAGTATGCATCAACAAAGCCATGGATATCCAAAACTCTATCTAATCCTAATCTTCCTTGGTAGCACAAACCATAATCACTAGGGTCATGCAAATACTAGAAAACCTGCTTCACTGCTATCCAATTGTCCTTCCCTGGTTTTCACATAAACCTGCTCAATACTCCCATTGCATGTGTAATGTCTAGTCTAGTACATACCACCACATGCATCGGGCTACCGACCGCACTTGCATATAGAACACGGGACATGTCCTCTTCCTCTTCCTCTTAGGAACCTTCAGCAGTTTACTATCCTCCATATTAAAACTCTGCAATATTGTCTCGAGATACTTCCTCTAGTTTAACAAGAGCTTCCTCTTTGTCCAATCTCTTTTAATTTCCATGCACAAAATATAATTTACAACACCAAGATATTTCATGTTGAATTTGGAGGACAATTGAGTTTTCAAATCCCGAATAATTTTCTGTCATTTCCAACCAGCAACATATCATCCACATACAATACCAAATAGATAACACAGTCACCACTTAATTTAAAATACACACAGTGATTTTCTTTGCTTGTAGTGATGCCATGTCCCCATATAAATGTATCAAATTTCTGATACCGCCTCCTTGGTGACTGTTTTAACCCATACAAAGACTTCTTTACCTTGCATACTAATTCTTTCTTACCCTTCACTGCAAAACCTTTGGGCCGCTTCATGTACATCTCTTCTTCCAGATCCCCATGAAGAAATGTTGTCTTCACATCCATATATTCTACCTCAAAATCAAAAGTAGCAGCAACAAATAACAATAATCTAATAGAAGATACATTGTCAGTAGGAGAAACAATATCACCAAAATCAATTCCTGGCACCTGGGAATAATGTTTTGCTACCAACCAAGCTTTGTATTTCCCCACCTTTCCTTCTGCATTTGTCTTCTTCTTGAACACCCATTTGTTGCCAATGGGTTTCCTTCGAGCCAGAAACTCCACCAGATCCCAAGCCTCATTTTTGTGCAAATATGCCATTTCATCAACCATGGCCTCTTTCCAGAGTTTGACATCCTCTGAATCTATTGCTTCCTTCACAGTTCTGGGATCATAATTAGTAATAGATAAAGAAAAATTTAAACATAAAGCAGATGAACTATACCTTTCTTGATGCCTTCTTTTTCAAAATAACCTTCTCATGCTTGAAGTTTGTGGCTCTCCATCTTCTGATTACTCTTTTGATGTAGAGTATGATTCTTCCTCCTTAAGCTCAAACTCTATCTTCTCAGGTTCCTTTGGTTGGACTTCATGTTTAATAACATCTTTCACCTCTCTGAACACCACATCTTAGTTGTAGACAACATTCATTGTTAGTGGGTTCCAAAGATTATAACCCTTTAAACCATCCTTATACCTAATAGAGATGCACTTTTCAGATTTACTATCCAACATGGTTCTTTTCTCCTTTGGAACATGTACATATGCATCACATCTAAATTCCCTCAGGTGTGAAAGAGAGGGTGTTTTACGAGTCCATACCTCTTGTGGAGTCTTATCGTCCAATTTTGGTGAAGGTGATATGTTGACCAGGTAACATGTTGTCTCCACCGCCACTGCCCAAAATTCTTGTCCTAACCCAGCACCATTGAGCATTTTTATTTCCATTTCCATCAATGTTTTGTTCATTCTTTCTATGACTCCATTTTTCTTAGGTGCGTATGGAGTAGTAGTCTATCATGTTATACCACACTTATTACATAATTCTTCAAATTTTTTGCTGCAAAACTCTCCACCGTTATTTTTCCTTAGCACCTTTATCTTCTTCTCTGTTTGGTTTTCCACCAAAGCCTTAAATTCTTTAAACCTATCAAAGACTTTTGATTTTTTCTTGAGGAAATATATCCATGTATTCCTTGAGAAGTCATCTATAAATGATACATAGTACAAAGACTTACCCAGTGATGGAATCTTCACAGGTCCAAGCACATCACTGTGCAGAATCTCTAATATTTGTTTCACCCTCTTACCACCAGAAGGGAAACTCACCCCATTCTGCTTCCCATATACAAAATTTTCACAAAAATCAAAATCCATAGAGTTATTAGTCATATCTTCTACCATACCTTTACCATGAAATATTTGAATGCCCTTCTCTCGAATATGTACAAGCCTTTGATGCCATAACATGGTCTTTTCTGCAAATACCACTAGATTTTCTGCTTCACTTTTAGAAACCATAGAACTATTGCACCCATTAATAATAGTGCTACCTTGCAGCTTGTACATAGTTCTAATTCGAAATCCCATCATAAATACCAGTGGTTATCGAACCATCTTGCAGGTATCTTTCTCAAACACTATTTTTACACCTAGATCATCTGTCTTGGTTACAGAAATTAGATTTGTGGCTCATGCAGGAATATGCAAAACACCCAGAAGTATTCTAATGCTTCCACCTTGCAACTCAAACTTTATGTTTCCAGGACCAATGATTCTAGCTTTCCTATCATCCCCAAAGAAGACATCACGACCATCGTATTTCTCATACACACTGAACCACTCTCTATAGGGAGTGAAGTGAAAGGATGCACCTATGTCAATCAGCCATGCCTCATGATATACATGTGTACTTGAAGAAGCCAAGTACACATCTCCACCTTCATCTGAGGTCGTTTTCGCCTTTGTAAAGAGATAATCATCAGATTCCTTTCCTTTATGGTGAGCTTTAGATTTACAATCCCTTTTGTACTACCCTTCCTTTCTACATTTCCAGCACACCATCTTTACAAGCTTTCAGGAGATTTAGATCTCCCACTTGATGACTTACTTTTTCTTATGTTCTGGGATTATCCTTGTACAGATAAGGCATCACCATTCTAGATCTCCATATTTTTTTGTTTCATCTCCTTCGTTAGCAACGATGAGATGATTTCATCCAACTACAAGGAATTTGCATCGCTACCTATTGTAATAACTAGACTATCCCACAAATCTGGTGAAGAACACAACAAACTGATGAAATTATCTTCATCTAAAATTCTAATATCAATAGATAATAACTGACTTACCACAATATTAAATGCATTTAGATGCTCTGTCATCGAGTCTCCATATTTCATCCTCAGGTTATATAGATTTTTTGTAGGAATAGTTTATTGACTAGAGACTTAGACAAAGATTTTCCCCTGGATCCCAAAACTGGGACTACGATATTGATTTTTCATTATGTTCCTTTCAAGGTTACAATACATATATATACATGTCGGAGCATCCAATACCTTGGACCAAGAACCATGCACAAAACCATAGGTAGTTTTGCCCCACCTAATATCGGGTCCAAAAAAAATTCCCCGGGGCACTGCCTCGCACCCCATAGAGGGGGGCTACCTACCCCCTAAAACCCCCTGTGACCTCCCTGATGCACAACGAATATAATGAAACCCAACAAGCTATGGATTCTCAAATGTCCAAGGGCTTTTGGGTAGTGACCTAGATTCTAGGCTTGAAAATTAGCACAAATCCTAGAGTTGTAGGCACAAGTCTTAGAAGAAAATTCCCTAGAAGCACCCATGCCTTATTACAGGAGTGACTACAGCCTCCTACATACACCCTTTTCCCTATCAAGGGAGCTTCCAAGGGTTTAATGGTATAAAAACACAGTGGGAAACAAGGAATGGTCATGGGATGACTCTAAAGGCTTCTCAGAGTCCATAGCAGGTATCGAAGGCCTCTGTGGTGGGTTTTTGTCGATTCCACTTCCTTAAGGTCACCTAGGAGTTCAAATCATATCGTAGTAACTAATTGTCACATGTTTACCCTATTTGTTTGGTTATTTGAATAGATGTGGGAGGAGGGTGTTACATTTTTCTATAAATCTATCCAAACCATTGGTCAATCTACACGTAAACTCTTGTTCAACAACCAAATACAATTGAAACACCTCTTTAATAGCATGTTCCAACTATACCTCAAACAGTTGTACAAATTGCACAAAAAATAGCTATTCAACCTCAAATATCATTCCAACAACCTTTGTAAAGTTTACCTCAAGAAATTATGTATCAACCTAGTCCTGTTAGAACATTATATATTACAGAGCAATGGAACACATAAAATGTTGAAAAAAAACAAAAAAACAAAAAACACATAAAACAAGAGAGACAAAGATATACGTGGTTCACCCAATGTAGGCTATGTCCATGGAGAAATAAATAGTCCTTCTTTCATATTAATCAACAAACTGAACAATTGCAACCTACAACAAATCTGTTGTAATTTCCTCTTCACTCTCACACAATCTCGTCTCTCTTTCTCACTCAGAATACACATATGCATAGCCGCAACACAATGGCTTCATATAGAGTGAGGGGTTGCCTTCTAAGGAAAAATGCCCTAGATTAAACACAACTTCTACCATCATATCATATGCCTAATGAACGACTCATATTGAGTACAAAATTACAATATGTTACAAGGCAATTTTACATTTATTTTTAGATTTGGCCCCCCTTTCACCCCCTGACAGAAATCAAATGGGTGGCATTGCCTCTCCATTACGAACTGGGGTCCAACATAGTGATATCTCTCAATAAAGAATATAACCAATATCCACACCCAATAATCCACCAATTGGAGACTAATTATAACAACTCCATTGTTGTTTCATTTGTTGGACAATGCTTCCCATTTAGACCTAGTTGTTCATCATATTCATCATCATACTTGAAAGCCAATTGAAACTAAGAAAAATCTCAGTTTATCTTTAGTTATAACTTTTGTTAATATGTCTGCATGATTTTGGCTAGTGTGTATCTTTTCCAGCTTCAACAGTCCATCTTCCAACATTGGCTGTATGAAATGGTACTTAAGTTGTATATGTTTAGTCTTGGAATGAAATGATGATTTCTTTGCAAGATGAGTGGTACTGTAGTTGTCACTATATAACCTGCCCATCTCTTACTTCTTAGTGAATTCATCCATAGAACTTTGCAACCAAATAATTTCTTTACTAGTGTCTGTAGCAGCAACATACTTTTCTTTCATTGTTGAAAGTGCAACAGAACATTGCATTTTTGAAACACAACTAAACTATGTTCCACCTATAGTAAACTCATACCCTTTGGTGCTCCTCATGTTATCTCTATCACCTATCATATCCGCATTAACATATTCCTGTAGAGGAATTTTTTAACTACCAAAGCATAATGCTTGATTTGTGATACCTCTCAAATATGTAAGAATCCACTTCACTTCCATCAAACATTATTTTCTTGGATTGCTCATGTACCTACTTACAACTCCAACTGCATGTGCAATATAAGGCCTTATGTAGACAATTGCATACATTAAGATTCCAACTTCTTATGCATATGAAACTTTATACATATAATTTATCCCTTCCTATTTATTGGGACACATCTCCTCATTTAGTTTGAAATGGCTAGCCAAAAGTGTTCTAACCAGTTTCGCATTCTACATATTAAATATTTCCAACACCTTTTGTATATACACACGTTGAGACTATGTTAATTTGATATTTTTCCTATCTCTAGTTATTCTCATACAAAGGATTGTTTTGCAACACCCAAATCCTTCATTGCAAATGAATTTTCCAATTTTCCATTTAGCACACTTATTTGCTACATATTAGACCCTGCTACAAGCATGTCATCTACATACAATAACAATATAATATAGCTTCCATCATTTTTCCTTTTGAGATAAACACCATGACGAGAGTGACATCTAGTATAACCTTGTTCAAACATAAACCTGCCAAATTTTAGATACCACTCCCTTGGAGCTTGCTTTAAGCCATATAACCTCTTCTTCAACCTGCACACTAGTTTCTCTTTCACTTTGACTTCATATCCTTGTGGTTCTTTCCTATAGATATATTCGTCCAAATCCCCATGAAGAAATGTATTCTTTTGTTTTCGTCATCAATAAAAGTAACAAAATAACGAGAGGTATCGAGAGATGATACCTAAGTAGGTCCCATTACATCTGTATGCACAAGCTCTAATTTTTTTATCTTCTTTTCTTTCCACTCCGAGGAATCTGAATCTCTTTTGCTTTCCATAAACACAATTCTCTTAGAAATCCAAATCAACATGCACCAAACCTGGAAATAAATTTCTTGAGTGAATAATACACATCCCATTCTCACTCATATGCCCGAGAATATGATGCCACAATGTTGTAGCTTGTCCTATGGAGATTAAAATATTAGCAAAACTATAAATATCATTCCATAAATATAATGTACCAACTTTTTCTCATTTTTCTATTACCAAGGCTCTTTTAGTGACCTTCCAGATTTTATTTGTAAAGGTAGTTACACAACCCTCACCCCCCCAAATTCCCTATTAAAATTATATTTTTCTTTAGATACGGAAGATGCCTTTCCTCCTTCAATAGCCATTAGTTTTCATTTTGCTTCTTTATGAAAACCATTCCAATGATTTTATAAGGTTTATCATCACTCAAATGAAGTTGTCCAAAATCTACTTCAACATAATCATGTAAATGTTTCATATGAGGTGTGGCATGGAATGATGCCTCATAATCTACCACTCAGTAACCAACAATATTTTCTAATGAAAGAATAAAAGCATCTTGCAACACATCACATGTCACATTCGCTTCATGATTGTTTTCGTGTTATGTCTCTCCTTTTTCCTTGCAAGACTTACAATCCTTCTTCAAGTATCTTGTCTTCGCACGTTTCCAACACTTATATGAACTTAAATAAGAACTTAACAAATTACAAACATAACCATAAATACATAGATAGAAATAACACTTATTTCATTAATATCAAATACTGTAATAGGCTCACAAATAGAATGGCAATAAACTAGCTTGGGCGTTGGTAGCTTATCTATGATCAGAGATGTGGTGGCTACATGCCTCTAAATTGTGTTACAATGAGGCTCAAAGGCCTATTTATTATTAAGAAACAATTTAAAACCCTAAACATACAAAAACCTAACCCTAGGAGATGAAATACCAAAACTCTGGGCCCTGTTTGGGTAAATTGGTATATCAACTTTGAGGGGTCGTAACTTTGGCATACAATCATTGTTTTATGTGCAAAATATGCATTAGAAATATCTATATGAGGACTACAACTTTTTAATTATTCATTTTTCCCATAAAATGTCATGTATGGCTTAAAAATGACTTTAGAAGTTCAGGACCCAAAACACTGCCAAAAATAGTTAATTGTGCTACAATTAACGAAACTGAAAAACTAAAAGAGACAATGGTGGGGGTACAAGTGGAATAGGTGCATGGTCACCAACATCCACTTGGATAAGTCCTCCCCACTTGGGAATAAATGGTCCCCATTGCATTGAGTGGCTCCATGATATGGGGAAACCTCTGTTGAACTTGGTCCCTGGTCAGCCACTTACCTTTGTGCAGAAATTGGCTAGCTTTGACAACTCAATATGGTTGGATCTTCTATTGGTGAGTGTTCTTGATATGTGTGTTGAAATATGGCAAGAAGAATATTCCAATTTAATTTGTCCTTAATTTTAATTGTGAACTAAAATCGAATTTAGTCTTAACAACTACTTGAAAATAATTAATTAATTTATTTTAAATTAATTTGTTGGAGAGATTCAAGTTAGAAGTCTTTATGAATTCATGAAAGAGTTATCCCTGAAATTAAGGAGATAAGATTGAGTTATATTTGAGTTGTAATTACTTAGCTCAGTTTAATGAGTTAAGTCCAGTTAAATTAGTTCCAAACTATTTGAGGAACTAATGGTGAGTTAACAGTCAGTTGATGCATGCATGCACTTAGCTAGTGCTACTCCAGCTAACTGAAGATTCCCTTATCAGAAAATTATGCATGTCGATTCCGAGAAAGACCTAGTTGAGACTAAAGTCGAGGACAATGTACTATCAGTTGCATGTATTTTCTCAAAGAGAAAAACCATGCATGTAGTTAAGGATTTATCCTTGACAATTACACAGTTTTTGAAAGTTAACGTCCACTTGGTAAGTGAGTTTTCCACTTGGTAAGAGAGAATCATCCACAAGGAACAACGCAAGGAAATAAGAGCTTGGAGGGCAGAGAGGATGGCTCGAGAGAAGCCAAGATTTCCTGTGAGCATATGTGAGGATTGTACTAAGACCTGACTAGCTGTGAGAGCTAAGACTTTGTATAATTCCTATGTATTTCCACCTTGTATGATAATACAGACAGTGGGGATTTTAACTGATGCTTTCGCCAAAGTATTTTCATGTGTATTGTGCATTGATTCTTCTTCTACTAGTTATCTTGTTCAGCTCGATATTTAAGCTTCTACAAATTAATAGTAGAAGTAAGTTATAATATTTTCCTTTGATTTATATTGCATTATCGTGTTAACCTACATAATATTTTCTACAAGGTATCAGAGCTGGATTTGTAGAAATTTTCTACATGGTAGCAGAGCTATGAATAGTATACTAAGAAGAGAGTTCAAAGTTTGAAGTTTGAGGTTGAAGGTGCAAATAGAATTCATATCATACTTCAAGGTTGGCCAATGGTGTTTTATGGCTTGAGACTCAAGTATCTCTTGGAAGGTAGCTCGAATTACATAGCATGGAAAGATAGAATGGAGGTTGTATTAGAGGTCAATGGCTTAAAGGAATTCATTGATCAAGAAATCCCAAAACCAGATTCAACTAATGCACAAGAGTTGGCTAAGTGGAAGAAGTGTGTGGCGAAGGTGAGATGACTCATCCTTGAGAGAGTTTGAGACCATATTGTCTCAAGTATCAATGGGAAGGATACTCCATTTTGAATGGAAGACATTAAAGGACCTCTACCAGAACAATAGTGACTAGAGGAAATTACCGTTCAAGGATAAGCTTCAAAGAATCATGATGGAGAAGGGCGATACTATTTCCACATATTTGAAAAAGCTTATTAGCTGCAGAGATGAGCTTGGAAATGTGGGAATAATTACTGGTGATGATGATATGGTGAGCCTCACTCTCTTTGGCCTTCTAAAGAGTTAGAATAGCTACGAGGACTCTGTGAATGGAAGGGAGAAACTGTGGGATTAGGAATGACTACAGTCACATCTTATGCAGGAGGAGATAAGAAGGATCACACAAGATCGTTCTTCAGCCAAGAATGATGATGAAGAAAATATGGCCTTAGCAAGTAAGGCAAAGGTAATGGAAGGGGAAAGCTTCCCATTCCAAATTCAATTCTTCTCGTGGAGGGAAGAAGGATGACATGTCTAAAGTAAGATGCTTTAATTGTCACAAGATGGGACATTATGCAACTAATTTCCCATCAAAGAAGTCCAACAAGGGATCCTCGGAAGGATCGGAAGGTGAGGCATTCCCCTCTCAGATCAAAATGGACGTTCACCTCATCGCATGCATGGTGTCATTGATGATTGGTTGTGTCTGGTATCATGATAGTGGAGCCTCATTCGACATGACCAGTGATAAAAATTTATTCAATGCCTTGGAGGAGAAAGACCTCAAGATGTGCATAGAGATGGGTGATGACGAAAGGTATAATTTTTAAGTAGTGGGCACAATTACTTTGCAGAGGGAGCATGGAGCTCCTCTCACCTTGAGAGATGTGAAGTATGTGCCTAGATTGAAGAAGAACTTGGTATTATTTGCGATGTTGGAGGAAAAAGGCTACGATGTTGTCTTCAATAAAGGAAAGACGTTCCTAAGACAAATAGACATGGGTCAAACCAATATGATAGGGATTCGGGTGGAGAGTCTCTATAAATTAGAGGTAGATGATTGTGCAGCATTGAGTACGAAAGGAGAATTGGTGGAAAGCGAATAGATTGGCGACCTGTGGCATAGGCCATTGGGAAATTTGCATCATGGGGCTTTGGAGATAATGCAGAAGATATCCACAGGACTTCCCAAAGGTAAACTTGAGCAAGTTTACACATGCAAAGGTTGTACCTTGGGAAAGTACACCAAGTCTTCCTTTCATGATTGAGGCGGTCAAGCAGAGGCTATGTCAGAGCGAGTTCATTCTGATTTGCGTTGGACCATTCTCGATAGCATCGACAACAAAACAAAGGTATTATGTGATTTTCATTGATGACTATTCTCATAAATACTGGATTTATTTCATATAGAAGAAGGACCAAACTTTCACAAAGTTTTGTGAGTTCAAAGAATTAGTTGAGAAAGAGTTAGTGAAGAAGATCAAGGCCTTGAGAAGTGAAAATGGTAGAAAATATATCTCTCAAGAGTTTAAGGACTTCTATAGAGTGGAGGGAATTAAATGAGAGTTGACAACACCTCATAGCCCACAATAGAATTAGGTGGCCGAGAGGAAGAACATAACTATTATAGGGGAAACACAGTCAATGTTGCATGACCAAGGCCTACCACTTCACTTGTAGGTTGAGGCATGCAACACAGTAGTCTATTTGTAGAATAGAAGCCCACATCTCATAATTGGGATGAAGACACCAGAGGAATCTTTCTCCAGGAAGAGACTAGATGTGGGTCACTTCAGGATCTTCGGCTCATGGGTATATTGCCATGTGACAAAGGATGCATGGAAGAAGCTTGAAACAAAAATAGAGTTGGAGATATTTGTGGGGTATACTGATACACCTCACAACTATCGGGTGTACTTGCCTACCAGTCAGAGGATAGTGGTTTGCAGAGATCTCAAGTTTGATGAGAAGAAGGCGATGCAAGTTTCCCATGAGAGGGAGGTCCAAATATAGGTTATGGAGGAACTGTTGGTTCATAAGGAGGAGGAGCCTCATACTAATGTGGAGCAGCTGCATGCAGAGGTTATAGGAGTGGAGACATCCACTGAAGCAGAGTCTTCCAGAGATGGATATAAGCACACAAGAGAAGTTGACAGATTGTTTGAGGATGTGAGAAAGAATGTGGGAGCACCATCTTCTCAGCATAGACAGAGGAGGTCACGTGAGAGGTAGACTAGATACATGGCCCTTGCTAGGGAATGTGTTAAGACCAAGCCATCTTCCTTTAAGGAAGTAGTGCACCAATAGATTTGGGTTGATGCTATGGTGGAGGAGTGTGACTGCATAGTTTGTAACAATGTTTAGGACATGGTTCCCAGACCGGAGAACAAGTAAATTATGAGTTCTTGTTGGCTTTACAAGGTAAAGCAAGCTCCTGATGGTAGTGCAGAGAAGCATAAGGAAATATTTGTTTCTCGTGGCTTTTCACAGGTCGAGAGGATCATGTTGCTGCAGTATATTTTGACAGAGAAGAAAGATACTAACATTTTGAAAAAGGCATTGTCAAACCATAAATTTGAGTTCCATAGAGACATGATCGGGGTGGTAGATAATCCTTTCTTGTTAAGAGGGAGTGTTGAAATATGGAAACGAGAATATTCCAATTTAATTTTTCCTTGAATTAAATTGTGAATTAAAATCGAATTTATTCTTAACAACAACATGGAAATAAGTAATTAATTTATTTTAAATTAATTAGTTGGAGAAATTCAAGTTAAAAGTATTTTTGAAGTCATGTAAGAGTTATTCCTTAAATTAAGAAGATAAGATTGCGTTATATTTGAGTTCTAATTAGTTAACTCAGTTTACTGAGTTAAATCCAGTTAAATTTGTTCCAAACTGTTTGAGGAGCTAATGGGAGTTAATAGTCAGTTGATGCATGCATGCACTCAACTAGTGCTACTCCAGTTAACTAAAAATTCCCTCATCAGAAACTCATGCATGTCTATGCTGAGAAATACTAAGTTGGGATTAAAGTCAAGGACATTGTACTATCAGTTGCATGTTTTTTCTCAAAGAGGAAACTCTTGTATGCAGTCAAGGATTTATTGTTAAGGATTGCACAATTTTGGAAGGTTATCATCCGCTTGGTAAATGAGTTTTCCACTTGGTAAGAGAGAATCATCCACAAGGAACAACCCAAGGTAAACAGAGCTTGGAGGGCAGAGAGGAAGGCTAGAGAGAAGCCAAGATTTCCTGTGAGCATCTGTAAGGATTGTATTGAGAGTTGGCTAGCTGTGAGAGCTAAGGCATTGTATAATTCCTATGTATTTCCACCTTGTATGATAATACAGATAGTGTGGTTTTTAGGTGAGGCTTTCCCCAAAGTATTTTCATGTGTATTATGCATTGATTCTTCTTCTAGTGGTTATATTGTTTAGCTCAATCTTTAAGCTTCCACAAATTGATAGTAGAAGTAGGTTATAGTATTCTTCTTTGATTTGTATTGCATTATTGGGTTAACCTACATCAGATTTTCTATAATGTGTGTTCATAATCTAATTAGTTGTGGCCTGTTGAGTCTCATGTTCCCTTGAGGCACCATAAAAATATCCTATAGAAATTTTTGAATTATATTTTAAAGGCATGATAGTGCAAGGAAGCCTTGTCTTTATTTAGGTGCATGATAAGGTAATGCTTTTCTTCAACATGTAGAAATCATTGTAGATGTTTGGAGGTTTATTTTGGAATACACCATTGTTTTGAGCTAGCCAAATGGAGCAAATCACCTCTACAACCAAAATTTTGTGTTATGTTCTACTTGAAGTCCATTCATTTAATGCCTTTGTGTTATCTCCATTCCATTGTTGCATTTTACATATTCTATGAGTGATAGCCCATATAACATTGGTGAGATGAGAGTGAATCTAAAGGTGATTTCATGTTTTCGTGTTATTCCCTTAAGAGTGCATGTGTTGGGATTTGTCCATCATCTTATTCTAAGCATGTTTAGGTCAGGATTGCACCCTTGATTTGAGATTTGAGGTCCCGACCTTGGTTGTAGATAGTGGTCTTGATATAGAGTGTCTAGACCTGTCCTTCAACACCTTATTTGGTGCAAACCTATTCATCAACATTCATCAACTGATTTTTCATCATCATATAGATAGATTTATATGTTATTTTATATACATGCACATAATCAATCTTGCCAAAACATGGTTTATCTTTGTGTTCCTTAGACCAATAAATGCCACGAATCATAGTGATATTTTCTTGAGTGTGGGTTAAGTAATTGCATTGAAGAGTGCATTGGAGAATGCATGTGAGTTCATAAGAGAGGCATCATGTCACTATACCAACGATATAAATATAAAAGGGTAAAAACTGTTAATTAAAAAATGGATATGTACAATATCTAGTGAAAATAGGGTTTTTTTAAATTGGGAAGGTGTACTAGATTTATATTGGTAGGGGGTTAAATAGAGTGATCTTTAGAGGTATTTTCTAATATGTAGTCAAATTAAAGGTATTGTTTAGTATGACACAAATGCACGTGCTATGTCAGAGGTTCGTTGAGTGAAGCCCCTGAGAAAAATACGCTAAAAAAACTTAAATCTAACATATAAGTTGTTATTTACTTGATTATTGGAACTAAAATAAGTTCTTCAATTTAAAAAACCTATGGGCGTCTCATTGCTCCTTTGTAACAAAACCAAACAATAGCTTTATTTTAAATTAAAATGTATAAACATTAAAAGAAGCACAAATATAAATGTTATAGTTTTCAGTTACGGTGTGCGTAATAGTTAGTTTTAATTAAAGTTGAGATCGAATGTATAACTTTTCATCTTCAAAGGTTACCCTGTCTAGTTTGGAACATGCAAAACATATGGCATGCATATCTGCAAATGTCTCTCATATAACTTTTCCAAATTAACAAACCTATTGGCTTCTCTTTACACTTTTTGAGACAATCTTTAATATTAACCTCATCATACCAGGGCTCTCTTAGGTATGGAGATCTCCTAATGAGAAAAATTCATTTTTGGAAGTCAAATATATAATGTAAGTTATACACTATATACTTGGGTTCAAATTACACTCTTAATTTCTAGTATAAGGTTAGGATTAGAGGATATATTCAAGCATTATAATGACAATCTATCAATTCGATTTGAAGCGTAGCCTAGGTCACTGACGCCAGATTTCCATAAATTTTGGAAATAGATGATATACGTTCTCCTCTAAGAAAACATATTGAATACATTGGTAGCTGTTTGGGAGACACGGCCATGGTATTGTGTTGAAGGATGAGCCTTCCCTTTTCTTGATCAATAAACAATTGATGGTGCGGAAAACAATGTAGATAAGATTGATTTCTGGGAAATGGTCTAGCTTGAACACAAAGGACATTAAAATCCGAACGATGTTTAAAACTCTGGTTGATACAGTATATGGTCTCCATTACTTAAAGTGCTCAGATTTAAATGCTTTTCGCTTGAGCTTTTCTTTATCAGGGCGTTAGTGATTGTTGAAGAGGATTAAAGCTAGATCTTACCAATTTGGGAATTGGTCCAGTGCATTACATCCGATTCTCGGATTTAAGTAGTTATCGTTGGAGCTCTTCTTAGTGCGAGCTTCAGTCATCATTGATGATGATTAAGGTTACATCTTAATAAATCCACTTCATTAAAGACATAGACAAGCAGTCCTGCACCAAGTATGACGTTTTCACTAGGAGTACCACCACCGATACAACGGGCAGGCGTGCACCAAGTATGACGTTTTCACTAGGAGTGCACCACGGATACAACGGGCACGCCACACATAGAGTCACCACTTTATATCTTACCAATTTGGGAAATGGTCCAGTGCATTACATCCGATTCTCGGATTTAAGTAGTTATTGTTGGAGCTCTTCTTAGTGCGAGCTTCAGTCATCATTGATGATGATTCAGGTTACATCTTAATAAATCCACTTCATTAAAGACATAGACAAGCAGGCCTGCACCAAGTATGACGTTTTCACTAGGAGTACCACCACCGATACAACGGGCAGGCGTGCACCAAGTATGACGTTTTCACTAGGAGTGCCACCACGGATACAGCGGGCACGCCACACATAGAGTCACCACTTTATATTTTTTTTCAGTGGCACCACTTTATATCTTTTTTTCATTGGCACCGCGTTATATTCTTTAAGGCTGACTTGGATTATATTGGTTTAATGTTTTAAGAATATTTTGGAATATGCTGACATAAGGATGATTCTTCTTATCATAATACTTTCTTTTATAGTTTGGGAGGTATAAGAGTTTTGTATTATTCACAACTTTAAAAATAAATTTTAGTTAAGATTTTGTTAGGTAATAATTAAGAATCAAAGATAATTATAATAATTGGGTAGATACGAATTTTTATTGGACTTTACAACCCATTCTAAGTAAACAATCAACTCTAATGCTATGTTTAGCACATAGAGAGTAAATATAAAGGAAAAAATAGATTATGTACTTAAGGTTGATAAGCTATCCAAGTACAAACTATGAGGACAAAACCCGTAAGAAAAATAATTTCTCTAGAAAGATGTCACTTCTAAAATAATCACAATTATAAAAGTGCATAGATGACCTCCATTATATAAGCTCAGTGTTGGTTAAATATAACTATGATAATTGTTCAAATACAAATCCCTATGTGAGCTTACAACTCACTATAGGTACATCACTGAGAAAAGAACCTTTGGAGAAAACCAAATCTAAGAATGTAGTTTTTTGCATTCTCTAATCTCAATGTTAGCATTGGATGGTGGAGTGAGAGATAACACATTTCCTTTGTAAATTTGATAGATGGAAACAAAGCATTATCATATTAACTAAAATAGTTAGAAACTGAGTTGCCAATTCTAGTAATTTTTAAAAAGATATTTCTAGAGATGGTTAATCTAGATATCTTTACAAGTGGTTAATATAAAACAAGTCTACATTATTCTCAATCTATGCAAAATCTATTTAATGATGAGAAGGGCATGAAATTCCCCAAGTATTTTTCCTCATTCCCTCTCTTCCTCTCTACAAACTTTTCATGGTATTAGTGACGACATAACACTATTCATAGACTTGAGAGCATGGCAAAAGCTTAGAGATTGTGCCTAAGGTCTAACATTGAATGCCTTGAAGAACTAACTTTCCATGTTCAATACTTTTCATAGAGTGGAGGGCATAGCCAAGAGAAAAAGTTTTGGATGGTAGGCAAAAGGATTTGAGAGTAAGTCATGATGTATGATCACTAATATCTAAAAGAAAAGAGCTCAAAGTTGAGTTTTTTTTAAGGCTTTCATGAGCATAGCTACTCATACTACTAGCAGTAAGACACCCCAACTGTGGTCCCCATCAATTACATAAGCTAATCCATTTAAAAGGAATAGTCCATTATGTGTTGTAGGTTGAGAAAAGTCATCCTAAATCATGGTGTAACATCCATTATGCATTAAAGTCATCTCTTTATCCCAAATGAAATTTTCATTGGTCGCCACATAAAATTTTATGCTTACATGAGTTGTCTTTGGATGATGTTTGTATTTCCTAAATGTTTGAGTTTTTTATTAAAAGTTTGAGAGTGTTCTATTAGTAATGGGATATATATTAAAGGTTATTTTGCAACATTAGTTTTGATATAATCATTTTATTATGTTATGAGATTGTGTGTCAAGTGAGCTAGCACAGAGTTAAGGCATAAAGATTTAAAATTTATTTTCTCGGGATTGATGAACCATTATAAACTTTGGTAAATATTTAAAGTTGTGAAAATTTGAAAAACTATTTTCTAATGTGGATTTTTGAATAATTTTTTTTTTTATATAAATAAGAATAAGAAAAAGGGTTTCAATTTATTTCCATTTTAATCAAGAAAGAAGTGGTGAAAGAATATGTTTTTATAGTGTAGAGGAGCATATTGATGTAGGTATATTCTCAATTCTTCATTTGTATGTATGGTTTTTCTTAGTGGTTACTATCCGCCATCACCTATTAGTATGGATTTCATCAATAATTCTTATATGCCATAATGTATTTTTCATTGGTAAAAATGATGAATTTTGGACCATTAAAATGAGAACCAAATTATAAATATATTATTTATGGATCATTGCTTGGAATGTGTGTGATGAATCAAGGGTATGACACAAGATCAAAATGGTCATCATAGAGTTAAGAGGAAGAATGATGTAGCAACATTATTCCTCATTCAACAAGGATTGAATGAAAATATTCTTCTCAAGGTTGTAGTGGTAACCACATTGAGAGAAGCATGGAATATTTTGGAAATGATATGTAGTGAAAGGAAAATCAACATCATTCAAGAGGGTGTTGAAATTGTTAATGAAAGCACTATTGTAACAGGAGAAGTAGAATATTTTGATATGGTACAAGCAATTTGAGACTCTATGGAAGAGTATACAAAAGTAGAAGAAAAGTATAAACATGATTTAGAAATCTAAGTCCAATGTGTGGAAGATAAAATTGATGTTGGGGATGATAAAATTGAAACCACCTTTGCAATAACAACATGTGATGGTAAAAGTAGTGAAAGTTGAATTTGATTATGAAGTTAAATTAACTTTTCTTTGAAGAGTGGCTTGTAAATCCTAAGTATAATAAAGACAAAAGTGGTTACGGAAAAATTACCATAAATACAATACATAGAGGAAGTGTTAAAGTTCTTGAGATTATTGCAACAATAAGAGTGGAGGTGCAAGAACACACAGATATTGTTTTTAATCTTACATGAGTCAATAGAAATGTTCAATCAAGAGTACTTTAAATACAGTCATATGTAAAAAATGAACCAAATGAAGATGAGAATGAAGATAAGCAAATATTGGAGGAAATATATATATAGAGAGAGAACAACATGTTCTGCAAAAAAAGAACAAGTTTTTAAATTCATCCAAGTGTCCTAAGCTTAGCTAAGACTTAGACCAATGCACAATAATGATTATAATTAAGGGAGTGTTATTAGTGTTGGTAAATACAATAGTTCATAATAAAAAAGATGCTCAAAAATAATATCTCTTATTAAAACAAGTAGTCCAACTTTTAGTTTTCAAGCCCCAATGGATTAAAAAAACCACATTAAAGAAAATTAATAAACATATTTAGAAAAAATCCTAAATATCTTTAAAAATAGTTAATATTAAACTAGACTAAATTATTCTTAATCTATGTAAAATTTATATGAGAATGAGAAGAACATGCAATTTGGAACATCTTTTTCATTGTTCCCTTTCTTCCTGTCTGCAACACATTTCACGTAGTGTTGCTCTAAGAAAAGATACACCCTACCTTGGGATTTGCTCCTCACTTCCATTGGGTTTGACCCGAAAACATTGAATGTCATTCCCTTCCGGATGGCTTACAGTCAGTTTGGTCCCATCTCGGGATTTGAATAGGGGGCACGAGATTCATTAATGCTCAGCAATGGATCTAGAACGCAGGATCCTTGAAGGCCCGATGGCTTGAAATAAAATAGGTGCCAGAGAAAATGGCCTTAGTGATGCCTATAGGTTAACAAGAAAATGAGCTCTTTGTTTTCAGTGTTCAATAGAGATGAAAAAGCCGTATTTTAACGATCATGTGTTTTTTTTTCCTGGAAAGTGGGGAAACTCAACTTATATTTTGTAAATATTTTGGTGAGTTTTTATGTAAATTTAATAAAGCTATTAAAATTTATAAGTTTACCTATTTAGTTTAGGTATTTTGGAGGTTTTTCATGGTGATGTATCTATTTCCACACTCAAAACAATTTAATAAAAATATAAACTAAGCTAGGTGCATTTAATTCTATTGTATTTATGTTGTATGAAAGGAATATAGCTATATATGGATCAGTAATATTTATGAAATGTGGAACTATTTTCTATCATTTTTTAACCTTAAATAATAAAAATATTGGCCTCTCCACAAGAAGTTTTGAATATCCCGCATTTTTCCTTATTCAGACACTTACTTTAGGTGAACACATACGAGTTGTATCCAAAAAGTAAATAGCCATACATTATATTATTTATTTGTCAATACTGATTCCTTGCTCGTCGTGGCTGTGAAGTAGCAGATACGATGTAATAGGATAAATCAAATAGGTTTATTTTGAATTAGTCCACATGATAAAAAAACGCAAATTATTGTCTATGATTACTCTGATATGATTTCAGTAACTACTCAAAAATTAGCTTAGCTTAAGCTTTTAAATTTATATTTAAAATGGAAAGTTTTTATGATATGATTTATTTTTTAGGAGTGAAATAAACGATTATTTCAAGTTAGCTGAGGGCTAACTTCTTTACATTTTTATCATGTTATTTTAAAAATATTGAATAAATGTGTTTTTGAGGTAAATTTTTATTTCTATTTTAGATGGTGAGAATGATTTAGAATCTATGGACATGTGCTTGTTTTAAATAAGCTAAATTTTCATATTTTAGATTAGTTTAAAAAAATTGAAGGGTGGAAAATATCACCAAAATTCAATATTTCACAAAACTAATTAAGGTTGAAAAATACATTTTTATTTTTTTTCCAATAACAATAAATATTAGCACAACGAAATAGATTAAATTGCTACAACTCACATTCTGAAGATTAAAAAAAAATCATAAAAAATAAAAAATAAATGTAACTATATTTTTAGATTATTATATTTTTTAAAAGTTAGAGAGTTGCATTGATGTGTCAAAATGCATATCCTTCCATTGTTATTTACTATCTCTAGCCTGCCACTAGGCAAAGTAGACGAAAGACAAAAGAACAAAAGTGTTTATAGTCCGAAAACCAAGTAAAGAAAACCATGTCTAGACTAAGAAAATTTGACTAGATATCATGCCCCATAAAAGGGAAAACCAACCATTAAAGCCAATAAAAAGAAGAATGCATGGGAGGCTACAATACAACAAGAACATCCCCAATGTGATCTAAGAGAGTATCCCAAAAGAAAAGCATCATCAACATAAAAGGAAACATGTGCATTAAAAAGACAAGAAGTGTCCATATTCATGGGTTTCTCCTCGAATTCATAGTAGGATAGTGCAGGCGAGTCTAATGGTGGAACAATTTCCTATCTAATTATGTCTCCTTCAAGGTCCAAGATTAGTTCCTTCGGCTCATCCAATTTATATAGCAGGTTATTGTGAGTTTTGCATTTGTCTACTTAAACTTTCCCAAAGAGAAACTTCACATGCAAAAAAATACAAATATTGTAGAGATAATGGTTTTTGTGAGACTTATTGTTTCCAGTATGTGAAATCCAAGTAGTCACCCCACCCAAAATATTTGAATCTAAATTTTCTTAACATTCATGGTGAATCTTGCTTTCCACTTCATGAATTTTAGAGTGAATCTATGGTGGGGTGTGGATGTGGTAGTGCAAAGCAAAAAACATTGCATGAAATCTTGAGCAAGAACCTCCAAAAATTCCATAGTCACTGCCCCCTATGTGGCATTGAGATCCTTGCTGTGTCATTACAGTAGGAGGGAGAAAAACATAGGTGGGGCTAAGGAGGTTCTAAACAAGGGAATACAAAAGTAGTGGGTTGAGGAAGAAAGGAATGTTGTCATGGTAGGAGATGTGGGAGTAGAGGAGACTAGAGTTATTTCTTCTCTGTCAGGTGAGAGCCAACACATGTGAGAGGAAAAATAATGGAGAAAAAGCATTTTGTAATGCCTAAGATGGAAATCCCTAGCTAAATATCATGGTGGGAGGAGGAAACAACTTGATTATGAAACACAAATATTACAAGGAAATTAAAGCTTCACCACTCGAGAAAACCATTGCTTCAAAAGCTTTGGATGTATTGACACATGGGAGAGTAAGGACATCCATAGCGCATTGGAAGACTTTCCTTGGACATTGAGACTAGTTAAAGCAACATTTAAACAATGACATTCTAGTAGGAGGGGTGACGTAAGGCCTCATCAAATCATTTAGCTCAAACATGATTAGCTTGATTAGCTTCCAATGTCACTCCATAAGAGTATTTTACATCATCAATCATGATCATCGTCATAGTCGTAATTAATATATGAGTCAAATTTATTAATGGTTTAATTACAGTGCAATTTGGGCATGTGTATATAAAAGTCATTGTATGGAGACGCTAAAGTAATAATGGATGGCCTTTTCCTATAGAGTATTTTATGCATTTTGAGAAGTGCCTTAGAGATTAAAGCTAATTTAAAAAACAATTAACGTTATTATGTAGGTAGAAAGAGTGGTGTAAAACTTTGTCAAATTATTTAGCTCAAATATGATTAACATCATATTTCATCCCATAAATCTATTTTCAATTATTTTATTATTATTAAAAAATAATAAACATATAATTAAACCTACAACTCAATTAAGAATAAGCATAGTCTTGGCAATGGATATACATAAACCATTTTATCAAAAATAAGTTATTATATTATTATTATTATTAATAAAAATAAATAAATATATAATTAAACTTACAACTCAATTTAAGATAGGCATAGTCTTTGGGCATGGACATACATAAACCATTTTATGAAAAATTAGGCATGTGTGTATGAAAACATTCATATTTGAAACCCCAAAGCAATAATGGATGGGATATTTATACAGAAAAGCTTATATCTTTAATAATAACATGAATGTAATTTGACGGCATATTTTAAGAATATTAAGGATATACGTTTTACATTATATTTATATTCTATAAGTGAGGACTTGCTTTTTAGGCTATGTTCGCATTTTTTGTATTGCATAGATACGTTCTACACTATATATTTAGATTCAAATTCTACAACGACACTTTATCAAGAATTTATATTCCTTTACATTGCGTATTTCGGGTCAAATTCTGGTGCGACAATGTAACATGGAATTATGAATTTTTGGTATATTTTAAGAATTATATGATATATTTTTAGATTGTGATGACAACGAATAGTTTTCTTTAGTAAAAATTAGGTAATTAAGATTACATAGAAAATATTGATGGATGAAGAGGGAATGGGAAAAAACGTTTAGAGCATTGCACATCATTTTCATTTCTAAATAGATTTTTTTATAGACAAAGAAAATGCTAGAACCATCTGAAATTAATTAATTCTAAAGAAATTTGGATTTGCATGCTGAAAAATGAGCTAACAATTGAATGATTTAGTTAACATGACATATTATTCTTTAATATTTCTCCTTAATTTGAGTTATTAGGTTCATGAGTACTAA
Source organism: Pinus taeda (assembly GCA_000404065.3). Taxonomy (NCBI): domain Eukaryota; kingdom Viridiplantae; phylum Streptophyta; class Pinopsida; order Pinales; family Pinaceae; genus Pinus; species Pinus taeda. Next base: position 105,400 of record APFE030926815.1, on the reverse strand, counting down.
CAACTTCCCCTTAATTGTGACCACTATTTCTTATCGAACTATGTATTAGCAAGACTTACAACACTTAAATCAATTCAAAAAATAGTTTTTCTTCTGCATCATGGTGCACGATGTCTTCACCACTAGGTTGTTAAATCAGTTGGTTATTTTTTTCATATTCTTATACTTTAGCTATTCCTGATTAAACTTTTTTTGTTGACATGTGTAAGATTAAAAACCAATATCTTTAGTTGTTTCATCTCCATTGATATTGTTGAATAACTTCAATTACCTTGATGGTTTCATTCAAATTTTTTATTCCTTTTTCTATTGTACTTTTGGTAAGTTTTCCATAAAAGATTTTGTCTTTATTATACTTAGGCTTTGCAAGCCACTCTTCAAGAAAAAACAATTCAACTTCATAGATAATTTCAACTTTCACTATTAGGATTTTCTAAGCTAGTATCGTTGTTGTAAAGAAATTTTTAATTTCATCCTTTGACATGTGTATCTTCACACTGAGATTCATTTTTTTGACCAGGTTCATGCACTACATCTTGTACAAAATCAATTTTTCAAAATATTGTTTAGGAAAATTGTAATCTACTTGTCTTCTATACTTTCTCCTTCTTTAACACACTCTTCCACAACTTCTCTTGTTACTTATGAAATATAAAAATATCCTCTTTCTCCTGTTACAAGGTGAAAGTACTTAACAATCGTAATTCTTTGTGACTCACCATGATGATGATCAATGTTTATACCCCTTTGATTGTATGTCATTTCCAAAATATTCCAAGCTTCTTCGAATGTGGTTGCTACTACAATCTTGAGAAGAATATTGTCATCCAAACCTTGTTGAAAGAGAAACAATGTTGTTGCATCATTTGTCCTATTCACAAATATTTGATCCTTTTCATCTTGTATCATAGCCTAACAAGTTACCTAAGTTGAGTATTCTTCAAACCCATTCAAAAAAATGTTCCATAAATCATCTATTTATAACCTAGTTTTCATTTTAATGTTCCAAAATTCATAATTTTCACCAACAAAAATAGCAGGTGGTGTTAGTTCCAGTCTTTGCACCCCGTTACCAGGGATCAACATGAGCTCTTACTATGTCTGGTTTTGTTAGATGTTTTGCACATGATGTTCACCACAAAACATGTCACAAGTGTGTCCATCTGAAGACGCTCGAAAAAATCTTTCCAACGGTATATCAAACTCCCATAACTGGCTCTCATATTAGAAGATAGGATAGAAATGAATGAGTGATTCTTGGCTACGCATGTTTTGAGGTCAATTGCTGCACACAATGACAAGTTTAGTACAAAAGCAGTTTGTGAAATAATGGTAAGGAATTTTTCAAAAGTGAAAGAGGTTTTTGTTCATCACATACTGGATAACAAAAATCTCCTTCAGTTTATGTACAGGTGCTACTATGTGGGAGATATACAGTGATATTTGGAGATTACATTAAAACAAAGAAAATTTTTGATATTTTTTATTGTTTTAGTTATTTTAGTGTGGGGCCATTTTACAACATATGGAAAGTAATTTTGCAACGCCCAAAGAGGTTTTTTTTAACCACGTGCCATATAACGAAAACCTCTTCCAGTTTATTCACAGGTGTCATGAATTGGGATATGTGACTAGATCTTTTCAGCTCATTTTCACAGATTAAAATTTTTAATAATTTTTTGTTTTAAAGATTATTTTGTGGAACAGATTGCGAGCAACTGAGAACAAATTTCCCAAATTTGAGAGAGGTGTTTTTCCATAATGACCTTATCTACAAAAATATCTTTTAGTTTTGTAACAAGTGCTACAATTTAGGAGATACGAGTTCATCTTCAACACCTATTTTCAGAAATTCGGCCCAAGTTTAATGTAACTCATTCTATTTTGAAGAAAATGGTTGAGCTCAATTCCCTTAGTACAAGGATGAGAAAACGTATATATTTTATGATTTTCATAGTGTAGGGGTTGGATTTTGGCAGAAGGTTGGACTTTTGGGAAAGCTTGGAGATTCATTGTATACACATTTCAGTAGTTTGGCTAAGGAATAGACCAGGGTTTGCATCACTTTATGGGATTCATGTGGCATCTTGTTTTGGTATTGTGTTTCCTTTTGTAATTGTAAGTTTACATGTGTTTTATGTATGCCATCATCTCATTTTGCTTCATATTAACTAAATCAAACAAGGATAAAGGTAGAATTCATTGATTTGCAGTGCTCTACCTAGGGTTTGTTTAGTTATTTATGTTTTCAGCTGTTTGAAGAGGACCCCTGAGACTTTCTTACCCTCTTCAACTCCTCACCTGTCTAAAAGCTCTCCATTTCATTCAATTTGGATTACCAAAATAGTTGCCTACCTTGCCCCATAAGGATCTCTGCAAAACTGAGCCTCATTCCCCGGACCCTAATCTGCTTTTCACATTTGAGCCAAAAAAACATCATCAAATTCAATCAAAATCTTCTGAAGACATACCTAGCATAAGATCAGTATTCACATCAGTCATCTCAAGCCCTCATTTATCATATTTTGCTGAGATTGACAAGAAGAGAGCCCTCTCCCGACTTGGTATGGCTAGCTACCAGGTTAAGCATGGTTTGATGTTATCTTAGATCCTACCTTTCTCAGCCTGAGGTAGATTTAGGCAGTAACAGGTGGCAGATAAGAATCGTTAATAAAATACGTACATACAAAGGGTGGAAGATAAGAACCACTGAATAAATTTATTTTGATATTTCTCAAGAGAACTCAATCTCCTTCTAAGATTAACAATAGAGTGAACACCTTTAAAAAAATTAATTTTACCTTTCTACCCAAATAGCAATGCCTAATTTGGAATTAGGCTTCAAGAATATTAATTTATTTATGTGAAAAAAATAGATAGATGATGGATATTCATCCTCCACATGATATATAGGGAATCTTCATAGTAATATAAACATATCAATGGCTTAGATTGATTTTAGAATTAGTTATGTTGTCTTCAAAAATTCATTTAATGAATTTAATTAAACTAAATTTACATTAACACCACTTGTCCAACTTTTCACCACTTACCTACATGAACTTAGTTGCATAAAATTTGATTCCGATTTGTTGCATCCAAGAGGATGAAGAAATCCAAACCATCTTCAATTTCATATTAGATGAAACATATCTTCAAGTGTGAGAAGAATGTAAATATGATTTTGAGAGGATAATATCCATATGCTCTCTAAAGGCTTATGTGGAAAGTCCCTAGCTTCATTCCCTTAATTTGTAAGAGCTAAATTTCTGTATTTATCTTCAATTTCATCTTATATGAAACATCTTCGAACGTGAGAAGAATGTGAATATGATATCCAGAGCAACATATCCATATGCTCTCAAAAGGGTTATGTGGAAAGTCCCTAAGTTCATTCCCTTAATTTGTAAGAGCTAAATTTCTATATTTATTATTTAGAACTTTAGTTGTTAACTATTTGGTGTTATATTTAATGGAGAGTGAAGACTAGAGTTTAACATGGAGATTTATGAGGTTGTGTCTTCTCATGTGATCTAAGTCTACAAAGCTATGAGAACCCAAAAAATAAAGTGACATCCATTTCGACCATGCAGGAGTAGCTTTTCTTAGCTACAAAATATAGAGGATATCTTGGTTTTCCTTTACTTATTTGTGTACAATCTCTGACATGTGTACATGGTTTTTAGGTTGAAAATGACAACATTTTTTTTTGGTGTTTTGAATTTCATCGATGGGTTGCAATTGTGTGGTGAATGCCAGAGATTTTTGTATCCACCATCAACCACATTGACTAACAAGAATTGACACTTTTGAGGGGTGGTCATATGGACAAACTCCTCTCCTTCAACACTTTCCTTGCATTGAGGACTATGGCCTACAATTATCTAGACACCGAAATTAATGAGCTATTTTTAGAGGTTAGATGTTTGATGGAGACAGCTTAGATGACACTAAATAATGTAATTGAAATTTTTTTGTAGATGATAGAACATATCATCTCCATTCCACAACACCTAATTGAAGCTTTGTGTGAGGCTAAATATACCAAACCTACCATGACCCTTTAAATAGCTTCTTTTTTGGTTTAGTTTGTTTGGCCCATTTAGTTCATGTGTTTTTAGTGTATGGTTGTTGGTTGAGTATCACTAATGTGTATTTCCTTGATTTTTCTGTATGTAAGTGTTTATGAGTGCTATTATTTTTTGTAAAATCATTGCAACGTGGTATTGGAGTATTGTTGTGTTTGTGCACTATGTAACCCTAATCAGGATTGCTTCTTTATTGGCATCTTTTAATTAACATTTTCAATTAAGGTTAGATGAGTAGTGAAATATATTATATAATTTGAGATATTTTTTTTATGAAAGAAGATTACCTCCTCTAATTTTACTATATGTTAATTTGAAAGTTCTTTTAATTGTTTCCTCCCATCATTAATAATTTTTAAGAGGTTTTTTATTAGGGTTTATTCACACTTAGATTGGGCTGAAATCATTCTAATTGATGAAGATGTTATTACTGCCCAAGTTTTTAATGAAAGACAACAAAAAAAGTAAATTGAAAAATAAAATATTTAACTCATCACACACATGATTTAACTAATAAATTTAACCCATACTCTTGAAACAATATTTACATGGAAAATCCCATTTAGTGAAAAATTATGGGGAAAGGGATTAATTTATCTTTATTACAAAAATAATGAAAAACATATTACATTTCACTCACTTCCTATTTCTTTTCACCCACTTCCTTTTTAATTACACCCTCGTAAAAAATGGATTCCATTGCAATACCATTGGTTATGAATACCATGGGTGTGGATAACTTAACTATGATTTGGTATCACACCTAATGATATCCCACTTGAGATTGAAATGAACCTTCAGTGAATATTTTTGACATTTTTTTCTCTCCTCACTACTAATCATTTCCCAAGATATCTTTCATGAAGCTTGTGCTACTTCGGCCAAGGTTTTACAAAGTTGTTTCTTATCCCATGACAAAATATTCATTAATATATTAGTTGGATTTGTTTATTCTGTATTTTCTCCAATTATAATAGCATATCATCTAACACTTGGCAAACCCAATGATATCAAATATCAATGTGTTTTGTGTTAGAATTATATGTTGGGATCTTTTCTAAGTGAATGGTGTTATGACTGTAACAATGCAACACATATTTATATTTTTTTATTCCCAAATCTCTTAATAATCATTGCATCTATAACATCTCTTTGTATTATTTTGAGGAAGCTATGTATTTTTCCTCTGTTGTGGATATGACTACTAGTTTTTGGAATCTAGGCATCTATATACATCCCCACCTACCAAAGTATATAAATAACTAGTGGTGGACATTCTAGTATTCACCTCTAGCCATATTTGCATCCTTGTAATCTTAAAGAATTTTTTTTATTACCAAATCATAAACAATAATTACTAGTACCCTTGAGATACCTCAAAATCCACTTTAACACTTGTCAATGTTGTTCTTCTAGACTTGCAAGGAATCTATTCACTACTCCCACTGAATGTGCAATATATGGATGAGTACTCACCATGTCATACATAAAGCTACCAACCACTACTTAAGGAATAATGGACTCGACTCACTTACTCCTTATTCTAGTCATCACAAGGCAACAAAGCAACACTAGTTTGAAGTGTGTTACTGGGTGTGTACCAATTGGTTTGACATCCTTCATATTGGATCTGGCTAAAACCTTCTCAATATAATTTTCTTACGAAAGCCACAATAATTTGCTATGTTAGGTTTCTATAATACCAATGTAAACCCCTTATTATTATTGCTACTGTAAACTCCTATTGTTATTGTTGTGCCCATGTAGCCCCATATTGTTATTGTTGTGCCCTTTCATTATTATCGTTATGTAGGCTCTGATTATATTGTCAACCCTTAGAATCCTATTTATACCAACGAGGTCTTGTCATTTGTATCATCGAAGAATCATTCATTTATGTGATGTAAAGAAGGTTTCCCCCTCCAAGGGGCTATTTCTCAAGCTGTTGATCTATCTTTTATTTTATTTTGTGAGTTGGTTGCATAACATTTGGTGTTAGAGCTTTGTATTCCAAGGTTTTATTGCTTCAAATAGGTCATCTTGGTATTTTTTCTGCAGCGGTTTTTTCTATGATGCTTCAAAAGCTAAAATTTTGTCCACGTGGAGGCTAAATCTTGATGAACTTAGTGTAAACATTTTAAATCTTGGTTCGCTATATTTTCTTGAATGTGATCTGAAGATGTTAGGTTATTTACAGGCCCTAAAATTCAATCTCAAACAGGTGACCTAGGGAAAATTTTCATAACTTTTGTTTTAAGCATCAGATTTGAACTTCATAAAAATTGAATAAAAGTACACAAACTTTAGTTTTTCATATATCATTTTCAGGCTTGAAGGTGGTACCAATGACACGTGGCACTTCGTACAGGTTCACTCTACTGAACGAGACTATAATGAGGTCATCATGGGATATTAGGCATAAAATTTCATGAAGAGACCAATCTTGGTTAGACTTGTGTCATTGGAAAGAAGACTTATTGGGATACCAAAAGACTGAATTTCAGACCTTGTAGATCCCAAATTATACAGATATAATAGTTTCAATATCTAGATACAAAAAACAAGCAAAAACGTGTCTATGTTTTTTTAAATTTGAAACATTTTTGTTTGAAAAATTAGTTTGAAGTGATTTACAGGCAATAGAGAATGATAAATATCATTATTTCATTCGAATATACCTCCAAAAAACAAATTGGACACGCTGAGTAAGAAAATAAAAAGATCTAATATGACGCATGAAGAAGAGGAAGAAATGAAACATGATATATCAAAATTATGAGACCAAGAGAAACAAGTTTCACTTTCACAACGAGTAACCAAAGATGATTCTTTGGAAACGATGATGAATGTTAAGGTTGATGGTTTAAAAGCCAACATGGATGGTTTAAAGGCCAAAATGGATGGTTTAGAATAAAATATAAAAAGACAAATGGAAGGTTTGATGAAGTTTCTAGAAAAAATTCTTCCTAGTGGTTACAAGGTACTCCATGAAAATCACGATGAAAACAAAAGGAATGTTAATCAGGATTTTAATGACTCTAACTTTGGATTTAAAACTAACTGCATTCCAAATATCACTACGAGGAAGCTTGATGGAAATTATTTGGTAACATGAACACTAAATATGGAGAAAATATTTGTTCTACATGATGTGTCGAACACACAAAAGGTATCCAGTCCATCTTTATATTTAGAAAAAAATTATGTTTGTTTGGTATCAATGGATTTTTTCTCGTAAATCATTTGCCACTTGGACAAATTTTGCAGGAGAATTGATCACACATTATGAGGATACAAAGAGCAATACAATATTTATCAAAATGATAAATTTCAAACAAAAGGGTTCAATTGTAGAGTACATTGAGGACTTCCAAAGATTGAATATTAAGGTAAATGATATTCCAAACGGGCATACGATTGATGTTTTCATAAGGGGTTTAAAGGATAACATACAACATGAGGTTCACCTTTGGGAAACTGATTCATTAGAGAAGGAATTCAAGGTGGCAAGAAGAGTTGAAAGACAAAATATGGCAGTAAGCATGTCTACCACTCACAAGTATAAATATCGAAGTGTTGTTGCTACTAGCCTTCCACAACCTAGAAGGTTGACACCACAACAATTGGAGGAGAAAAGAGAAAAAGGACTTGGTTATAGTTTTGATATACAACACTTCAGGTCATAAGTGTGCTAATAAGAAACTATTTTACATATATTGTGAAGAGGAGGAAGAAAATGAACAAGAGGAGCAAAAAGAAGATGATATATAATAGGAACAATACCCAGTAAAAGAAGAAGTTAATCCAATGATATCTTGTAATGCATTGGCGGGAATTAACACTCCTTAAACTCTCAATATAGAAGGATAGATGATCAGGAAAAAGGTAATAGTGTTGATTGATTTAGGTTGTACCTATAATTTTATTCATTGTAATATAGCCAAGGAATTGAATTTCATTCTATATCCACCACTGGAGCATCAAGTGATGGTTGAAAATGGAGGAACTATAAATTTCTTTAGTAAGTGCCATGATACGAAGATAACCATGGGATAATATGTATTAAATATTCCAATATTTTCCATTCCAATGGGTGGTGTTGATATTGTATTAGGAGTTCAATTGTTACAACCTTTGGGGATGATAACTTCTAATTTCCTAGAACTTTTCTTTATTTTTTTGGGAAGAAAAAGGAAAATTAATTAAGGGGTATCATAGGGAAATCTGGGAATACAATCAGCTCTAATGGCATGATAAATCTTTTGAAGAAGGAAAAATGAGGGGTAATTTCACAATTATGTTTACTAGATGTTCAAACATCTATGCCATCAATTTATCTATATCTCCAAAATGTGAACTAGAAACTATTTCTAGTAGATGGACTCTCTACCCAAGAATAGGCAGTTGCAGCCACACTTGCTATTGTCACCCCCAAGGTAAATTCTAAATTCTAAGGATGGTGCTCACTTAAGGGATTATAACACCAGCTGGAAACAAAAACATGGAATTTAGAGGGTCTCTTCATCATTCCCACTAGTTGAAGTTGCCACACAGGTAGTCCATAGGTTCTTGCCTCACCCTAAGTGCATACATATTGTTCACTCCCTTCAAGGGGGTCCAATATGTATTGTAACAGTAATGCATTATCCAAGGTCTTTAATCAAGTATTCTTTCGACGTTGCTACAAGATGCTCCTCTTCATAAGTTGTCCATTGCTCCTAATCCTACTATCTCAACCCAGAACCTCCATGGGGCCTAAGTTGTTACAAGGCTCCATATATTACATCCCAACCCACAACCTCTAGGGATCTAAGCCATTAAAAGACTCCAGAGACCATCTCAACCCACATCCCTGAGGGACCCAAGCTGTTACGATGCTCTAGAGATCATGTCTGAACCCACAACTTCTAGGGAACACAAAACTATTATAAAGTTGCAGAGGCTAACAACTCAATCCATAAAATCTAGGGAAACTGAGAGCCAATTCCCTTCTCTTATCTCTTTTTATGTACTTTTTTCTGATCAAACCATATCTCTCTATATTTCTCTTCCTTGAATTATGTCTCCTCTCTCCCTTAGCATGAATTCAAGCACCATGCCTTGCCTTCCTTTCCTGTCTCACATTTAGAACTTCATCCTTCATTTATTTCACTATGCAATTATGCTCTTGGTTACTTGTCCCTTTTACTTGTGAAGGTTCCCAAGTGCATGGGCATGTGTACCTTCCTTGCAGTTCATTCAATTTTAAGAACCAGTTCATTAATTCATGCTCCAACCAACTTTTAATGGTTGTCCCAAACATTTTATTCTCCATAAGAAAAACTCAACCTCCCAAGAAAACAATCCTTCTCCCCATCTCTGGAATCCATGTACCTTTCATTCAGTCCCTTTTTGTTAATTTCACATATTTGTAAAAAACATTTACAATGTAATTTATGATAGAAATATGGAGGGGGTTGCCACGGGATGTTGTAATAATAGATGTTGTAACAAAGAATGCCTGAACACCTATAAATGTTAAATCTGGTGAAAATGTTGTAACAATTGATGTTGTAACACCCATTATTGTTGAAAATGTTGAAATTGTTGTAAACGTTGATGATACAAACTACTACAATTGAAACCACTGAAACAATTACCATTACAACAGATGTTCTAACAACATAAGTTGTACCAATAGATGCCATAACAACTCACAATGTTATATATGTTGAAGATGTTGTAACAATTGAGGTTGTAAAACCCATTTAGATCCCTTCAGCCTAGTAGTATCACCAATTTTTAGCAATTTGAGGAAGTCTTTCTTAAAGATGGTGTTGTAGCTATTTTACCATTTTCTTTAAAAACAAAATAAATTCAATATATATATATATTAATATATTATATATATATATTATATATATAATTATATATAGACACACTCACACAAGCAAAGAAAAGGTAGATAGGGAATATTTGAGAGACATCTTGTAAAATTATGTGCTAATATATCGACCACATTTCCACACTAAAGTGAAGGATGGTCAATGTTTCCTTTCAATGTTGAGTAGCTAGATATAGGAAAGGTGTTGAAGATGAAATGGTTATGGGGAATGAGACTAGAGTTAACTTCAGATTGGAGGAGAGGATCAACAAGAATGGCACAAGTGTAATTGCAACTGGTAGCATTGACTATCTAGTTGCAATAAGTAATTAAAGTGAGATTCCCTTTGTTTATGTAACTTCTTGGAGAAATGGTTGCGTTTGAATCTCACATGTTGAATAACAAGGAGATAGAGAGATACTTCCACCCTAGGCTTAGGCTTAGAGGTAAAAACATGTCAATGACTTATGGGATGAAGAAAGAAACTAAATTTAGTCTAAGAATGAAGGTGACCTAGGGTTTTCCTATAGGGCTACTACAGGTGTGCACTAAAACTATAAGTTTATGCTCCATTATTGGGAACGGTTCCCCTGGGGTAAATTTTGGGGTTAAAAGCCCAAGTTTTGGGGCAGAAAGCCTGAATTTTGGGTAAATAAATGTAAATTCTCCACATTTTGTGATCATAGAGCATGAAGATATCAAGAGTCAGAAAGAGTTTCTGCCCTTAGTTTAGATAGGTTGTGTCAGCTTGATGAGATCCACCCTTGGTCTGCAGACCATGGGATTGTACAAAAAGAAGGTCTTAGAGGAGTCTAAGAGTTTAGTTCAATAGAATTGATAGAGATAGGGTCATTGATGAGTTTGTAAAGAGCTAAGAGTGACTGTCTTAGTGTAGGGAAGAGATTTATAGCTAAGTGCAGAGAGGCATAGGGTAAAGTCCACAACTGATTGTGTGGACCCCGACGGTTGTGTGTACAGGGCAATCGAAGTCCATACTGGAAATCTGGATCTTCAATAAAGAAGATTGTTTTGAAATTACTGTGTATTTTACTCCTGTCAATTGCATGCGATCATGCTATGTTAAGCACTTGGGTTATGTTTTATTGTTGAATTGCTGCGTGAATCTATATGCTTTTGTCTGTTATATGAATGCAAGTAGAGATATATGTTTACACAAAGATAATCATAATTGCATTATAGAATTGGCAAACACTTAACATAATTCAGGAACTATACAACAAAGTAGTTATAGAGGCGTGTAAGTGCCGCAATTGCTTGTTAGGGTTGCACGAAGGACAACCGTAGACCTTTGTCGAGGTTCCGAAAGACTAATAGAGAAGTACATCGATAAGCCCTAAAGACTTATGGACCTGTGGGAAGGCATAGTTAAGGTATAAGACCAACATCATAAACATCTCAAGGTGGGAAACATGTTTCTTCCAAACCCCCATGCTGCTTTGGGTGGGACTTTAGTCTGTGCTCTGCGGATTGATGCCGAAAGGATGAGTAGTCTAGGGATTTGGTTGGCTCACTAACGCTAGACTTGTGTCAAGGCCTATCAAGCCAACAAATGGTTCCATAACCGGGACCAGGATTTTCTTAACGAGATGTGTGATGTTGCATCATTGGAATCCAACTAAGAAGGAGATTGAAGACTTGTTGGATAGAAATATCCACGAATTCAGAGTGCAAGAAAACAGGAACTTGTGATTCACAAAATAACAACGGTTGGAAACATATATGTAAACAAGGATACATGAAATCTTCTTTTTGTTCCTTCCTGGTTGAGTTATACAAGTGGATCACGAAGTTGGTAGACGACCAAGGGAGGTGGAGGTTTGATGGTCTAGTTGGCTAGACCTCGGATCTCGTGCAAAAATTGGAAAGCTTTGAAGATAAGATCGCATGTACTATCGATCATTGGCTCAACTTTTTCATAGGAGGGTTTGTGATAGAGTTTGCGGTGGATACTTTGGTCAGTTACGATGAAGCAGAGCACTACTTCTTCAAGGGGCCGTGAGGTAAGTACTAGAAATCATTAAATACTTGGATTAATATTCTCTTGTGTGAAAAGGGGGTCATGTAGTTACATTAATGTTTGGATCTATGCAAAGAGGAAGGTCTTTCTAGGACAGAGAAAGAAAAGGTCCTGAGTATAGCTTGCTGATTGAGCCTCCTCTGAGTGATGATGAAATAGTAGCATAGGCTTCTCCACTAAGCGCTATTCAATTGATAAGACAAGGGTTCTCGCGAATACCTACATCGCCTACATCATCATCCCATCCATCCACACCACCTCCATCCTATTAGGTCCCTATAATACTAGTGATTCCCCCATTATTATTGTGGTTGTATCCCTTATTATTATTGTTGTGCCCCTATTGTCCCTATATTATTATTATAGTGCCCCATAGAATCCCTCTATTGTAATTTTTGTTCCTTTATAGTATTATTGTTAGGTCGGCTTGGTATATTGTGACCCCTTAGACTCCTAAATATAGAGATGGTTTGTCATATGAATCATCTAGGAATTGTTAATTTTTTTAATGTAAAGGAGGTTGTCCCCTCGAAAGAGGCTTATTTCTAAGGCATTGATCTATCTTTTCTATATTTTTGTGAGCTCGTTTCATAACATTTGGTATGCAAGCTTTGGATTCTCAGGTTTTTCTGCTCCAAATAGGTCATGGTGGAATTTATACTATAAATTTTGGTATGTGACATTTCAAATGCTAAAACAAAAACCCATTTGAGAAGAAATCTTCGCTGAACCTAGGCTCCAAATTTTGTATCTTCTCTCACTATATTTTCGGAGATATTATTTGAAAAAATTAGGGATTTTGTAAGCTCTAGAATTTCATCTAAAACAAGTCAATAGAATGTGCATGTTATGAAACCAACTCAAGAAAAGATAGAAAAGATAGATCAACGCCTTAGAATTCAGCCTCTTCGAGGGGGAAACCTCCTTTACATTACATAAATGAACAATTCTTGGATGTTTCAAATGAAAAAACCTCCTTTCTACATATATGAGTCTAAGGAGTCACAATATAAACCAGCCGACCTAACAATAATAATATAAATCCACAAAAATAACAATAGAGGGATTCTATGGGGCACAATAATAACAATATGGGGGCAATAGGGGCACAACAA
>APFE030926815.1:36905-69227 GCA_000404065.3 Pinus taeda | reverse complement strand
TGCTTTTTGGATGCGATGGTTTTTGGTCCATGGTATTGGATGCTTAGGCATGTATAAATATGTATTGTAACATTGAAAGGAATATATTGAAAAATCAAGCTAGTAGTCCCGGTTTTGGGATCCAGTGGGAAATCTCTATGTATACGTGTTTTATGTGTTATGCTCTCGCATTTTTATTTTTCCTATGATTTAGAATTCGTGTGCAGGTAATTTATGTACGGGGTTAAAAACTACATTAATTTCATATGTTAAAAAACTAGCATGACTTTCCAAAATTCTGAATCGATCTACAAACGTAGCAAAACTATCATCTTTGGGTCTTTTACCTAAAATTTCAAAAACTGAATATTTACAAGTTGTATACATTAGAAATTTCATCATCTGATTCTATGACAGACCAGTCATCCTAAAACTCTTCAATATCTACACAGTGTTTGAGTTTACTAGATGATTTCTATGTGCACTTTCTAGCAAAGTGTCCTTCTTTTTTACAAATGAAACAACAATTGTTGTTTCTGGGTTTTCTTCTCTTCTTCGAAAATCTGAATTTTCTAAAAGGCCTTTTTGGGTTTGTATTTTCCATACCTTTTGGATTTCTTCTTCGAATTAAAAGGTGTACATGGCAATACTGCTCTGCAGACATCTGAACTTGGAGTGATGTCATCCGCTTTCTTCTGCCAACATAAATATTTTACCTTTTCTGATACTCTAAACAGAAGATCTACCCAATAGATTTGATCTAGAACTTTCATTTTCATTTCTAGATCTTTCATTATTAAATCTCCCAAATTGCGTGGTAACTTTGATAAAAATGCAATTTTTTGAGCAACATCATTGAAAAGATTAGCTTTAAAAACTTTAGCCATGAAATCTTTGCCAAACTGATCTAAATACTTTAGGTCTTTCAATTCCATACGACTAAGATCAGTTAAAAGCTATTTTTTCTCATCTACTGGTTCCGGCACAAATTGTGTTTTCAACAAGATTTCTAATGTGGACAAACTAGCATTCATGACTGCTAATCTTTCTGCTTCTGATCCTCCCATCCACCAATCAAAAAAACCTCATGGCATTCTTTTTTCAGTTGGAATCATGATAGACAAATTGTTAAATTTTGTAGTGACTTGCATTTGATATAATGATCCTATCCAAATCCTAATTGGTTCACCTAGTTTGGATGAATTATCAAGATCTAAAACATAGCCACTTGCATTTGTTGAAAACAAATCTTCTTCAATTCTAGGATATTTTACAACTTCTTTTAGAATATGGGCTTTATTCTGATTTTTAATAGATGGCATAATGAAAGATGGGAACTTTATTGCAGCTTTCTCTAATGTCATAACTTCCTTTTTTTATTCGAAAGGTTTATTTATTTTATATGATGGTTTGGAACTACTAGTAAGTTTACCAGTATCCATGGAAGTTCCTTCTTTTGCACTTGATTTAGTTGCTTCTTTGGTAACTTCTTCTGAATCTTCTTCTAAATCCCAAAAGTTTGGTGCTGACATATCTACATTAAACTTTGGAATTTGTTTGGCCTTCTTTTTTTGTTTTCTTCTTCTTCTCTCTTCTCTTTCTTGTTTCTCTAATTCCTGATCTTCATATAATAACTTGAGATTTTGATTTATTAACTCAGCTTGTTTTCCCAAATCATCTAGAACATCTTCAGCATGAGAGCACCAAGTAGTCAAATATTTTCCTACTTGATAGACTTGATCCATATCATTAATATCTTGCGAATTATGTTCTAACAAAGGAGCACAATCTGCTCTTGTGGTTGGCTACTTGTTCAGAGATGAAGAGACACAAAACTTAGTTTTGGGTGGCCATTTTCGCCCTCTAACAAATCTTTTGTTAGAAAATTGGTATTCTTCTATAGGTGGAAAAGTATGTACATGAGTCCTAAACATCTTATTTACAACAAAAAAGGGTTTCTCTTGAGGAATATATAACTGATTATTGGACCGGGGTGTACTAGTGGAAGTAGAAGCCTGTTCTTCTGGTATAGTGAGTTGTTTATAAAAAGATATTGTACTTTTGACTGAATCTTCAACTGGTATTACATTTTCTCTGGCATTACTAGGAGCTTATGGATTCTGGGATCATTTGGATTTGGTATAACCTTTACACTTCCATCTGTAAGCACCATTCTTTTAATTTTACTTTTTGCATTGTCTGAAGCCAAAGACTTATACTGAATATACCAATCATTAGGTAAATATTCTTTTTCATAATGTACACCTTCAATTTGAGCATTTCCTATCCCAACCGTGATACTATCTTTCAAGACTGGTTGTTTTAGTTTGGGATGTACTGTATTAGTAAGCTGGAAAGATGTCTGGACAATAACATATAGGAATTCACTGTCATCTACCATGGATAATCCCTGTACTCCTACGAAGGCTTTCCAACAATCTTTTATATGGAAATCTGTTAGACTAATGGCATAACCAGGAAAAATAGTTCCATGCTGGCAACTGGATGGTAAGTTCCCCAGTATGGTACCTATTCTAGCATGATCATATTCATTATGCCTTGTATCAAATAATTTTGCTATGGAGGGAGTATTTATTCCATGTCTGAACAGAGGAGCTAAACCAATTCTAATTGCTCCAAAATGTAAATAATGAAATCTTCCTTCCTTAGCATACTTTCTAAATTTCCTTATCTCATCTTCAGAAAATATATTCAAACCAATTATCCATACAACTGGACCTTTGATCTTGACTTTGATCTCAACTTCTTTAAAATAACACTTCTTTGAGAGTTTGAACAAGATTGGAACTGGATAGATTTCTTTAGTATTTAAAGCAGGAGGGTTCCAACTTTTGGGGTCTTCTACTTGTTCATGTTCATTTATATCAGATTCAAGAGTTCTACTATCTACTTCTGATATTAATCGTTTATCAATAGTAGAAAAGGATCTTAGCAAACCAACCATATTACAAATGCAAACTATTCAAGAAATCGACTGAAGGAGCTTTTATCTACTCAGCACAATGTAATGAACAAAGATGCCTTTTGAAGGTTTCCTAGCTTTCTTCAGATTCTGTCTATAGTATGTATAACACTAGGAACAAGATATGGCTCTGATACCAAAATAGAGAAAACAAACACTCCACTGACCATACAGAGAAACTGATAAAATATTTGTAAATTTCTGACCTTAATGATAAAGCTTTAAGCGATAGACAAATCTGAAGACGAATATCCAATCCTCAGGTGACCATGCACGAGTCTCCACATGACTTCTCTCCATGGGTCTTCACTCAAGCGCCTTACAGCTCAAACCTCTTTTGTAAATTCCCCAGAAGCATATCCACAAAAATTTTCTTCAATTTCTCCCTCACTATTATTTCTTTGTTCTAACAGTACAACTGCCCAAAAATCAAGTGAAGCATTAGTTTGCAAAATGAGTAAACCTTTACCTGGTGGTTGAAGTCATGGTAAATGCTGACATTCTTCTTTAAGCTTCTTCACCGCTTCGGTAGCTTGCTCAAACCATCCTTAATTGGTATGCCTTCTAATTGGAGTTGTCTTCTCTGATAGATTTGGGATATTTGTCCTGACGATGAACCACACTGATTGGTTCGAAACACGTTGACAAATGATTTGTTATGTCATTTTGCCGAAATTATTATCTAAACAAGATTTGTGATATATTTGTGGAGATAATTCAAAACTCCAAGAAATCTTTGAATTGTATTTTTGTCCTTCAATTCATCAGGAAATTGTGTTAACTTTGTTATCACATGGGGCTGAATTTGAATAGCACCATTAACAACATTAATCCCTGAACAATAAATGGTATCCTGAAACAAAGACATTTTTCTTTCTGACAGAACAATTCCATGCTTTCTAACTTCTTCAAGAAAAATCTCTAAATGCTTTAAGTGAGTCTATACATCAGGACTATGAATTAGTATATCATCTATATATGTAACTATGAAATCATATTTAGAAAAAATATAATCCATCCTTCTTTGAAAAAAGGTTGGAGCGTTCTTCAGTCCGAACGGAACAACTTTCCACTGGTAGAAACCTGCTGGGCATATGAAAGGTTTTTTGTGTCTGTCTTCTGGTTGGTTCTGGATTTGATAGTACCCTGACTTAATGTCAAATTTGCTAAACACCTTACTGTGTTGAATTTTCTGCATAATGACTTCTGGCCTTGGCAATGGATAATTGAAACTCTAAGTAATGGCATTAAGAGCTTTATAATTGATAACCATTCTTGGTTTTCATCTTACAATCTCAGAATGATTTTTGACTAAAAATGCTGAGCATGAATAATAAGATTCACTAGGTTCAATCAACTGCATTTTTAGTAATTCTTGAATCTGATATTTAATTTCTTGTTCCTCTGCTGGTGTACATGGAATCAATTTCCCCTTAACTCCATTGTCATTTAAGGTGACTATTTCCTGCATCAGACTTTCAGTTTCCCAAAATTGTTGTGGATTGTCCGAGCAACTCTTTAGAAGTATTTGGTAAATGTCTTTTTGCTCTGTAGACCAATTAATGTCAATGCATGATAACAGTTTTGTTTTATTCTCTACTCTTTCTTCATAGAACTGTAGGATTTCTTGCAAATCATCAGAATCTTCTTCGGATGATCCTGGAGATGGTTCGTACTCATCCAAAAGTTGACGGTGGTATATGTTCATGAGTCAGTTGTACTGTTCGCCGATTCCTTCATTAGGATCTTGTGCATCTGTCATTTCTCCCTTTTCTTTTTATTGCATTATTGCTCTCCATCGAGATGTTGCTGATGATTATTCTGATGTGCTAAGATTCGTCTTAATCTTATGTAGGCCCGATTGCTATGAGGTATGCATAAATTCTTGCCTTTCCCATTTATTCAAGAATGGAAGAGCACTAACTTCAATATCAAGAAATGAATATTTAAAAGCATTCCATGTTGCAGGAGATCTCTGTACTGCCAATTTGATTCCATCTAATAATTCCCACTTAAAAATCTGGAACATATTAGTGGAGCTTTCAATGGCGAGCTGGATCCACAACAGACAATTCTCATTTACAATATCTTTATGCTGCCATCCAAGTTCAAAAATTATTGATGTGCATATCTTTTTCGAAATCATTAAACTTATCAGGTGGATGACATTATTGTTCCAATTTGGAGATAAGATTGAGATTCTTATTAGTGCCTTTTGATTTATTATGAACTTTTGTGCTTGAGGCTACCCTTGTAATCCACCAAGTTTATTCAAAATTTTCAATTTTCATACTAGTCTTAAATTCCCAAACTCATGGAACCATTTAGCATGCTGTTTAATTAATTCTTGATTGTTACCAGTTTCAGTACTGCCAATCCTTTTATGACTAAAAGTTTGAGCAAATGGATTTGGCTCAATATTATCTCTGATTCTTAGACTGTGAAAATCCCAGTGATAAGCAAATGTTTTTAAATACTGGACTGTTCTTTGTATACACTGGGACACTCTGGTAACTTGAATCTTTCTACATTCTCCTCCTCTGATTTCCCAATCTGCAAAATTTTCAGAAATCTCATACTGAGGGAAAGAATTAGTATTGGCATAATTTTCATCAATTCTTTGGAGGAACGCCCCTTCTAGTTCCTCGAAAACATCAGGAATTTTTAATGACACCAAATATTTTATCATTTCATCTGTCATGGGAATTTCTTCTAAGTCTAGAACCTTGTCACCTGTAAATGAACTGAGTGCAAAATCGACACTTCCTATGATCTCGTAACAATTCAAAACTCTGAGTGTCGAGATCATTTCTTTCATGTAGACACTAGACCATAGATCATTTAAGCTTCTAAAATAAAGCTTAACTTTCATATTTGGTAAAGAAAATACTTTTACCAAATTGTCGTCTAGGCCTAAGGAAATGCCTAAGTTCTTTGATTGCCATGCCTGACATTTTTTGATCCACATATTTCTTCTGAGTCTGAAACCGACCAACTTTTAATTTCATCTGTTAAAAAACTAGCATGACTTTCCAAAATTCTGAATTGATCTACAAATGTAGCAAAACTATCCTCGGTCTTTTACTTGGAATTTCAAAAACTAAATATTTACAAGTTATATACATCTTATTCATATCTCTGGTCAAGGAATCTATCAATAAATTTGAATTGCCTGGAATCCACTCAACTTCAAAATCAAACTGCTGAAACCAGATTTTCCAAGCTAAAATTCTTCCCTTTGCAATTTGCCTTGAGATCTTAGTAGACAGAAAATATTTAAAGTTTCTAGAGTCTGTTCTAATAAAAAAAATTACTGGGGTGAGATATACCTCAAAACGTTGAATTCTATTAAATATAGCTAACGTCTCTTTTTCAGCTATGAAGTAATTTTTCTGACTTGGTGTAAATTCCCGAGAAGCATATCCACACAAATTTTCTTCAATTTCTCCCTCGCTATTCTTTCTTTGTTCTAACAGTACAGCTGCCCAAAAGTCAAGTGAAGCATCAGTTTGTAAAATGAGTAAAAGTTCACTTGGTGGTTGAAGTTGTGGTAAATGCTGACATTCTTCTTTAAGCTTCTTCACTGCTTTAGTAGCTTCTTCAGACCATCCTTGATTGATATGTCTTCTAATTGGAGTTGTCTTCTCTCAGAGATTTGGAATATTTGTGGGGATAATTCAAAAATCCAAGAAATATTTGAATTGTCTTTTCGTCCTTCAATTCATCAAGAAATTGTTTTAACTTTGTTAGCACATGGGGCTACATTTGAATAGCACCATTAACAACATTAATCCCCAAAAAATCAATGTTATCCTGAAACAAGGACATTTTTCTTTCTGAGAGAACAATTCCATGCTTTCTAACTTCTTTAAGGAAAATCTCTAAATGCTTTAAGTGAGTCTGCACATCAGGACTATGAATTAATATATCACCTATATATGTAACTATGAAATCATATTTACCAAAAATATAATCCATCCTTCTTTGAAAAAGGTTGGAGCGTTCTTCAGTCCGAACAATGTACAGAAAAGATTGAGTAGACACCGTTGGTGGAAAAACATACCAACAAGGCCCTCAATTATTTTCGTTTGATGTCAGTGCTTAGTTAGGATTAGCTAGATCAAGTTTATATAAGAGAGTGTTCGTAGATCA
Source organism: Pinus taeda (assembly GCA_000404065.3). NCBI lineage: Eukaryota > Viridiplantae > Streptophyta > Pinopsida > Pinales > Pinaceae > Pinus > Pinus taeda. The sequence goes on along the minus strand of APFE030926815.1, from coordinate 62,113 downwards.
TTCAGATCATCCTGATCATTCGAGACACTCTGTTTGTAATAAGCTTTGTAATTTTCTTTCTTATTTAATATCGAAGCCTACTCGGCCGCCTGTGTGAGGACAATTCGTGTAATCCCAAAGAGGTTTGAGCTGTAAGGCGCTTGAGTGAAGACCCGTGGAGAGAGGTCATGTGGAAACTCACGCACGGTCGCCTGAGGATTGGATATTTGTCTTTATATTTGTCGTTCGCTTAAAGATTTATCATTAAGGTCAGAAATTTACAAATATTTTATCAGTTTCTCTGTATGGTCAGTGCAGTGTCTGTTTTCTCTATTTTGGTATCAAAGCCATATCTCATTCCTAGTGTTATACATACTATAGACAAAATATAAAGAAATCCAGGTAGCCTTCGAAAAGCATTTTTGTTTGTTACATTGTGCTGAGTAGATAAAATCTCCTTCAGTCGATTTCTGGAATAGTTTGTATTTGTAATATGGCTGGTTTGTTGAGATCCTTTTCTACTATTGATAAACGATCAATATCAAAAGTAAATAGTAGAACTGTTGAATCTGATATAAATGAACATGAACAAGTAGAAGACCCTGAAAGTTAGAACCCTCCTGCATTAAATACTAAAGAAATCTATCCAGTTCCAATCTTGGTCAAACTCTCAAACAAGTGTTCTTTTAAAGAAGTTGAGATCAAAGCGAAGATGAAAGGTCTAGTTCTACAGATAATTGGTTTGAATATATTTTCTAAAGATGAGATAATGAAATTTAGAAAGTATGCTAAGGAAGGAAGATTTCATTATTTACATTTTGGAGCAATTAGAATTGGTTTAGCTCCTCTATTTAGACATGGAATAAATACTTCCTGCATAGTAGAATTATTTGATCCAAGGCATAATGAATATGATCATGCTAGAATAGGTACCATACTGGCAAACTTATCATCCGGTTGCCAGCATGGAACTATTTTTCCTGATTATGCCATCAGTCTAACAGATGTCCATATAAAAGATTGTTGGAAAACCTTGGTAGGAGTACACGGATTATCGATGGTAGATGACAGTGAATTCCTGTCTGTTATTGTCGAGAAATCTTTCCATCTTACTAATACAGTACATCCCAAACTAAAACAGCTAGTCTTGAAAGACTGTATCACGGTTGGGATAGGAAATGCTCAAATTGAAGGTGTACATTATTAAAAAGAATATTTACCTAATGATTGGTATATTCAGTATAAGTCTTTGGCTTCAGACAATGCAAATAGTAAAATTAAAAGAATGGCACTTACAGATGGAAGTGTAAATATTATACCAAACCCAAATGATCCCAGAATCCATAAGCCCATAGTAATTCCATAGAAACATGTAATACCAGTTGAAGATTCAGCCCAAAGTAGAAGATCCTTTTATAAACAACTCACTATACCAGAAGAACAGGCTTCTACTTCCACTAGTACACCCTGGTCTAATAATCAGTTATATATTCCTGAAGAGAAACCCTTTTTTATTGTAAATAAGATGTTTAGGACTCATGTACATACTTTTCCACCTATAGAAGAATACCAGTTTGCTAACAAAAGATTTGTTACAGGGGGAAAATGGCCACCCAAAACTAAGTTTTGTGTTTCGTCATCTCTGAACAAGCAGCCAACCACAAGACTAGATTGTGCTCCTTTGTTAGAACATAATTCTCAAGATATTAATGATATGGATCAAGTCTATCAAATAAGAAACTATTTGACTACTTGGTGCTCTCATGCTGAAGATGTTCTAGATGATTTGGGAAAACAAGCGAATTTAATAAATCAAAACCTCAAGTTATTATATGAAGAGCGGCAATAAAAGAAACAAGAAAGAGAAGAGAGAAGAGGAAGAAAACATAAAAAGAAGGCCAAATAAACTCCAAAGTTTAATGTAGATATGTCAGCACCAAACTTTTGGGATTTGGAAGAAGATTCAAAAGAAGTTACCAAAGAAGCAGCCAAATCAAGTGCAGAAGAAGGAACTTCCGTGGATACTGGTAAACTTACTAGTAGTTCCAAGCCATCATATAAAATAGATAAACCTTTTGAATCAAAAAAGGAAGTTATGACATTAGCGCAAGCTGCAATAAAGTTCCCATCTTTCATTCTGCCATCTATAAAAAATCAGAATAAAGCCCATATTCTAAAAGAAGCTGTAAAATATCCTAGAATCGAAGAAGATTTGTTTTCAGAAAATGCAAGTGGCTATGTTTTATATCTTGATAGATTATCTAATCCAGGTGAATCTATTAGGATTTGGATAGGATCATTATATCAAATGCAAGTCACTACAAAATTGAACAATTTGTCTATCATGATTCTAACTGAAAAAAGAATGGCAGGAATTGTTTTTGATTGGTGGATGGAAGGATCAAAAGAAGAAAGATTAGCAGTCATGAATGCTTGTTTGTCCACATTAGAAATCTTGTTGAAAACACAATTTGTGTCGGAACCAGTAGATGAGAAAAAACAGCTTTTAACTGATCTTAGCCATATGGAATTGAAAGACCTAAAGTATTTAGATTAGTTTGGAAAAGATTTCATGGCTAAAGTTTTTAAAGCTAATCTTTTCAATGATGTTGCTCAAAAAATTGCATTTTTATCAAAGTTACCAGGCCATTTGGGAGATCTAATAATGAAAGATCTATAAATGCAAATGAAAGTTCTAGATCAAATCCATCGGGTAGATCTACGTTTAGCATATCAGAAAAGGTAAAATATTTATGTTGGCAGAAGAAAGCGCAGTACATTACTCCAAGTTCAAATGTCTGCAAAGAAGTATTGCCATGGACACCTTTTTTTTGAGCATTTCCTATCCCAACCGTGATACAGTCTTTCAAGACTGGCTGTTTTAGTTTGGGATGTACTATATTAGTAAGCTGGAAAGATGTCTAGACAATAACAAACAAGAATTCATTGTCATCTACGATGGATAATTTATGGGAGACAAGGAGTCCGACATGGTAGAATCTTTGTCACAACATGTGATCAAAACTATCACATTGCTGACAAAGATTCTACCATGTCGGACTCCTTGTCTCCGATAAATTCTATTTAATTTTTAAATTTAATTTGCAAAGAGACGTGCCTCTTTGACACCCTATGTAATACCCATGAGAAAATTACTATATGAATTATCTTATTTAAATTATTATTAAAGAAAGTAAATGACATGTGATGAATATTATAATAGAAACCTCTTTTGGAAAAAAATGAAATTATGGAATTATATTAAGTTGTTAATCCTCTAAGGAAAAAAGTAAAAGTATTCTTGAGGAAATTATGTGTTATAGCCTCCAACATTACATTATCAATCCAAGGTCGTAAGACTTAGATGCACAAGCGCATGTTATGTGGGATCGGAGCATCTAACCTAGACTAGTTTCTAGTAAAATCACTTCGACTTAAAAAAATGCTAATTACAGGATTCAAATTATGTATAATGGAAAACACTCATTTATCAATTCTAATGCTGGTCAAGGAAAAATATGAATCACTAAATCAAAAGGCATAAATATTAAATCTAAACTAAGATAATGAACTCATAATCTGAATTAAGCTAGCGAATGTGGAATTGGAATTAAGCTCGAGAGCTCTCTTGTTTCAATCAAAGAGAAACAGTCAACATTCAAATGAAAATACTCTCGAAGAAACTAAAATGATACTCAAAGAAATATAAACAAAAGACATTTAAGGAAACTAAATCTTATTGTTAAGGAACCTATCAAATTGACCTCCATATTTAATGATGGAAAGCAACTCAAATGACAATTCAACCTCAGTTTCTAGTTATAATCACACTACTCACAAAATCAACGATATGCTATTGTTTGAGCTAAATTACCTCATGCTACCAAACACAACTCTGATTATTATCAAATTGAAACTTCATTCATCAAACGAATTACAATTTAACTATTCAATGCATTTAGGAAGAGATTCACTCAAAATCCTCACCATGTTCTATGAACTAGTGCATGTAAATTGTTATAACTTGAGACATGTTTTGATCAAAGGATAATGTGATTACAACAAATGGGCTTCACACTTTTATGAGCGAAAAAGCATAGCTCTGTGTTGCAGGTTTGTGCGTCATTTATATGACAATTAGAAATCTATATATTCATAAAATTTGATCTTATTATTTATGAATGAATGCAATGTTGTAGCAATTACAAACACTCCAAAATCAAATAGAATATCTCACACATTAACTAGATGAAAGATGAACTTTATAAAGCTATCACACAACGATCTAATTAATAACTAATAGTGAAGCTTGCTCTCAGATGATGGCTGACCCTACCACACTTGGGAAATCTTAAAGGATTTATAGTAAAAACGATTTAGAACACTCAAATTAAGAACTTACTATAGACCATAACTCGCAATAATATGGTTCAAAACATACCCATATTGTATTATTTGGAACAAAGTCTTCAATTACAAATCATAACATCTTAGAACAACTTGAAAACATAATAATTAGCGCCAATTAACTCCCCTAACTCCTTACAATGCTGGCCTTTATAGGCAACAATTCATATACAAAATACCAGTAAGTCCATACACAACAAATTAATACTAATCTAGGGTTGCGTTCTCATTGCTTAAATAACTTTCTCTCCTTGCCATAACGGTTTCCATGCAAATGCTAACATTAGAATGGTCCCAATCTTAGCATAAAAAATGAAACCAAATTGTCATTGAAAATAATATTTTTATCCAAACCGTAGCTGTGGCCGAATACAGGCAAATCGAACTTTGACCCCGATTTTGTACTTTAAACTGTGTTGTAATATTCCCATGACAATAGCTCCATGGTAATGAATATTTCCAAATGGTTTCTAGGTTATATGAAAGAGGGTATTTTGAGCACAATGAATGTATCAAAATGTCAATATTCTTCACCATTTGTTCATAAACGTAATACTTTCACCTACAACAATCTTATTCCATACTCAACTCTGCAGTAACTAGTTTAACTGACTTGTGAAGAATTTCGACGATGGAACTCTCCAACAAATGAACTTAGGGAAACCATCATTAATAAATAATGAAAATATAATCTTTATTCATAGAAAATATAATAAAATTAATATAAATAAACATAGAGTGTAAAATATGTATTTGGCGGAAAGTTATGGAATTAGGGTAAGGAACGAGTTAAAAACATAGAGTTTTAGGGTATGAATGGTGATATTGAAGGATGAAAACAAGGGCCTATTTAAGGCCAAACATCCCCCCATTCCTGAGGATTTGCAAGTCCTCATAGAAACAAGTACTTTTATCATTTATAGATTTTATGGCATCGTGGCTTTGGGCAAGGTTGGTTTTTGTGGAGCAACACTACCAGATGATTTGAGAGTGTTGGTTCTTGTGGAGCAATACCATTCTTATTTGACTGTCATAGATTTGATTTTGAGAGAAATATAAATTGAGGAAAAAAATAGCTATCGTAGGAGGAAATCCTAAATGTGATGATAGGTGGTAATGGAAATGGTGGATGATATGGGGTGGTGATGGAGATGGTAAAATAGGTGCTTGCATACTCAGTTTTTGTGAGGCCAATCCTTATGGATGGTTCCTTTATGAAAGGCAGTGATGACTTCATTCTATTTTGGGTACATTCAACTACAATATGTTTCAATAGAGGAGGGGAAGGTACTATAGTTACTAATTCTATTTACATGAACAAATATACTTTTCATTTCATGATTATGACCTTATTAGAGTGGCAAGAATTCTATTATGAATGAGGAATTTGCAAATGAAGGGTATATGGAAAACATAATATGTTGTGGTTAATCATCAAAGATTTCTTAATTCTCCAATGAATTAAAGTATCTTAAGCCAAATTTACCTCAAGTTTACCCTTACAGTTGATGTGTTGGGTGCTACAAGGTGAAGTGAATGATGGAATGGATGGAGATTATGGGACTGTTGATCTCATTTGTTGAAGAAGGATGAAAGATGAACTGAAGTGCTGATGGATGAACTGAAGGTCCCACTCTCCCCCATTTCTAAGGAGTTGTATGTCCCCGAACACTAAGTAATGGTGATTGATACTACAAATGACAATGGAAATGATGATAAAAAGAACCAAACTATTGCAAATCTATGTTGAGATGTCAAAACCATATAGTTTTCAACCGCTACACACCTATGTTTAATCTTGTATATGTGAATAAATGGTGTCGATGTTGATCATAAGCAATAATAATTTGATTACCAACCATTGAGGAAGTTGTTAACCAATGCGAGATATGCCACCTTTGATGTCAATGGTAATCAAGGCACTAGGTACATTCTACTAGCCATGAATATATTTGTCGAAGTTGAATGGTCTGCATAATTCATCCACCAAGAAAGATTGATCTATTTCCTTAGTAGATGACAAGGATACCTACCATTAGGGCATGCAGGCTCCGAGGTACTTTATCTAACCCCAAACCTAACCCTAATCCCAAATAATGTGATGATGTCAATGGGATAAGGCTTGTTGGTAGGTGGGCCTTCAAGAATCCCACATCAACCAACTCAAGTACAAACATATTGACTTGAATGATACATGATTTCAAGAACTCATACAAATTTACAAAATTTATTGGGAACCTTGCCTACCAGTTGCCTGGTTTTCAACCAAAGTCCCTATCGAGTTGCTCTAGACAATTTGGTTTTCATAAAAGGACTTATTTTTCTCTTTACTATTTTAATTTATTTATTAACTTTCCTACTATAATGGAGAAAATATGTGCTCCTTCAAGGGAAAGAGAACTTCGAGTGAAGCCATGTGTAGATTAGGTACAAGGATATATTCATGCTGGGATTTAACATATAAACTTTACATTATGCATGACCATGTAAAACTAGGAGCTACAAATTATATGATGCTAAGAAAGTGTGAATAATAGAATGATTCCTTACTGGAGTACTGGTTTGGATCCAATGCTCGATATAATCATAGTGGTCTTGGTCCATTTATTCATTTGCACAATTTTGCATGTCCTCTTCCTTGGCCCATTTGATCTCTTGGTTTAGGGGCTTGCCTCTAATATATGTTGTCCATAAGTCTTCAGTTTCCTCTAAAGATTGGAAAATCTGATTATCGGAGGATTTCAGCTCTTCATTTCATTGTGGCTCATGGAAATTAAGGTTCTCCAATCACTTCTTGAGAGGTAGAAAGGTTCTTGACTGTTGTAAACATCTCCTCCTCCTAAGAGGCAGCAACCCTAGTGGTTTCTATGATTTGAGATAACTTCTTCAAATTCTTAATCATCCTTGAATCATGCTTTCTAGTTCATAAATCCTTATCTCCACACACGGATTGGTACTTAGGGGTTCTTAAAACACTCCAAAATTGATCTATAGATAAGGAGATTCATTTTTTTTAATCTAAATGAATAAAAATTGACTGCAATAAAACTCACCAAACATGAACTCCTTGTTGATTTCGGATAACAATGGATATGCTCTAGCCTCGAAAATTGCTGGAGAGGCTAAACAAATGAGATCTTCAATACCTAGAAATGGTTTAGGCGTATTCTAAATAGTTTGAGAGATAAAAATAATTAATATTTTTAATGGAGTACCTAAGTATAAACTTAGGGAAAATAAAATAGTAATGTGTATTAATATAAAACTCTGTGAGAATGGTCCAAAAGTCATGGATCAAGTGAGAATTAGTATTAGCCATTCATTAGGGACTTAATCTCGGTCGTTGAATTGTCAACAAGAAAAGTATAAAAGGAGGCTTGAGGGTCACTTGGAGAATATACCGAGTTGATAAAGATTTCATTTTTTGGGGCAGGGTTTGCTGAGGAAGTCGAAAGAGTGATTAGAGTTGTAGGTGAGGGGCAGTGAATACAAAAGAAGAGAGACATAGATAGTACTAGGAGGATGAGTGCAGAGGCCAAAAGAGAGGGATGTAGAGCCATCCTCGGCTCACACAGAGGCATCCAAGAGCTATGCAATGCCTCAAAGAGGTAGAATGGGTGACACAGAGGCTCTAAGGGATGACACAATGGCTCCAGAGGTTGATGCAAGTGGAGCTACGGTGACACTAGGTAGACACTTGGCGAAAAAGGGCTGACATAGTTCCTAGAGGTTGGCGCTGGGATTTTCATGGGGAAGATTAGATCTGGGAGGTGTGAGAGTGTTTATGTGGGTTCTCAGCTGGAACATTTATCTCTGATTGAAAGGTACTACTGCGGAAATTATTCTCTATTGGGTGAGCCAGTTTTGGCACCTATATTGTATTATGAAACTGCTTAATAATACAAACCCTCAGATAGTTGCATCGGCTTTCCTGCATTAGGTATTTCCAAGGACATTGGTCCAAAAATAATGGTGTCACTTATGTGCTTATTTTGTTTCCTTCAGTTGATGATATGTAATGTGTTGAGCATGTTCTTGTATTTATTTTCAATATTTACATGGTAAATAACTTGTTAATTAATTAGAACATGTAGGAAGAAATAAATCACAAAGTACATCAAGGGTTTCTAATGGGTTAGAATTAGAAATTCCAACATGGTATGAGAGCATGGTTATAGATCATAGGAGAATTGAAGACATCAGTCGAGCAGAGGAGCAGCAGTAGAAAAAAGTTGTCCCGAGTGACAGAAGTTGTTCCTAGCAGAAAAGCAGTAAGGAAGGGGTGATGCAGTGCCTACATCATCAAGTTTGAGTCGGAAAGAGGAATAGAGAAGTGGTAGATGGGAGTAGAGTCAACCTAAGTAGTCCCCAATCATCTTTCTCAGAATGGAAGGATTGACACCCATGGCTAGGAGGTTCAGATGTTGCTCGTACCAGGATTGTGGAGAGACTAGAAGCTCTAATATTCAATTTGTTGGGGCTTAGGAGGTTGTTGGTGAGTTGAAGATTGAAGTTGGTGGGGTATTGTAGTCAGAAAAATACCTAACAGGTCAAGACCAAGGAGGAGGGAGTTGTTGTGGAGGATTTCTAACCAAGAAATTGGATCATTGGTGTTATTGAACTAATGATTGGAGTGGGGCATCTCGACAGTGGGAGAAGGGTTTCGAGGAGGGAAATAGAGGCTCAGAAGGAGTCACACTAAGAACATGAAGGAGGGAAGTAAAGGAGCAACGAGATGGTAGTGAACAGGGTAAGAGACTAGGACAGACTGGATGGAACGTCAAACTTTGTAGTTTGGAAGGCTAGAATATTGTTCGTTCTAGACAGGAATCATGTCAAGCACTTCATGTCAAGAACAATACTAGTACCAATTGACCTAGGTGATAATGATAAGTACGAGGTAATAGTGAGGGCTAAGAGCATCATCCTTAATAGGGAGGGCTAAGAGCATCATCCTTAATGGGGCCAAGGACCATATACTACCACATATTTCCAAGAAGAATACAACAAATGAGATGTGGGAGGCCGCACAAAAATTGTATCAACATACTTTTGTGCAAAGAAAGATACTACTACAAAATGAGTCACTGTCATACCAGATGCTTAAGGGCGAACATATTGACATCTTCCTAGGTCTATTGAAGGAGATCCAAGATCAGCTGACTTCCATAGGGGCCATGCCAGATCAAGAGTTGATGGTGAGAACAACCCTGAACGAAGTCTTTGAAGGCTAGGAGGTGTTTGTCTAGAGCATAGTAAGTAGGGTGACCCTTCTAGATTGGGACGAAATGTGGGCAACTCTTCATCAAGAAGAGATCAGAAGGCTAACCAAGGCAGGAAGTAGTGACAAGGGGGTCAGAATCAAGAAGGAGGAAGAGGAGGATGATGCCTTAGCATTTAAGGGAAAGGAGGAGAAACAGAAGAAGAAGGACCTCTCGAAGGTCAAATGCTTCAAGTGTGGGGAACTGGGTCACCATGTGAGCCAGTGTTCGAGGAAGAAGAGAAAATGAGAGGCTTCTCAGACCAAGGCTACACTAGAAAGGGTGGAAAAGGAAGTCGAGATTGATGATGACTATGCCATGAGTGCTCACATGCCACTTGAGCGGAAGTGGGGAAGCATTGAGTTATATTCAGATGGAGTAGAGGAAATGAGGGGTAAGATCCTTGAGGTACCAAACCTCTTGGATTATACTTGGCTATGGGAGCACTGAATAGGAGTACCAGTGAAGGTAGATGCCATGAGTGGTAGATGCGGATGGAGCAATAGAGGGAGCTATAGTGTAGGATTGCCATGACAATGTGAGGGAGTAGTGCAAGATGCATAAAGTTGTTGCAACAACGCAGAGGTAAGAGAGGGAGAACTTATCAGTGGCAAAGGGAGTTTTAGCATCGAGGGTCCCTCTACCATGACAAAGATGTCAGAGTTGGGAGATCACTTACTTACTTCCCAGTAATTGAGTTACAATACAACAATTAACAGTGGCAGTGGTATGGGTAGCACGACGCAACATGATGAGAGGGATTGGAGTGCAAATGCAGCAGTGGAAGTGGCAGAGCCGTGGAGTGTAGAACAGATGTAGAGGGAGTTGTTGTACACATGAAACAGTGGCAGTGGAAGGGTCATCGGTAGTATTACATGATGGAACAACTTGAGGGGATGTTGGGCAGCAGGCCTAACATCAGTATAAGGACCAATGTTGGATGATCACATTGATGCTTAGTGAGGAGTATTACTAGAGCATAGTCCTCGCTAAGAGGGAGTGTTTATTTGTGCTAGCATTAGATGTTCTTTAGCATCGAAACATGGGGGAGAGGCTGAGACACATGAGATCTCCAATACCCAGAAATAGTTTGGGTAGATTCTAAACAGTTTGAGAGTTATTAAAATAATTAATATTTTTAATGGAGTCCCTAAGTCTAAAATTAGGGAAAATAAAATATTAATGTGTATTAATATAAAACTATGTTAGAATGGTCCAAAAGTCATGGATCAAGCCATAATTAATCCTAGCCATTGATTAGGGACTTAATCTCTGTTGTTGAATTATCAATGAAAAAATTATAAAAGGAGGCTTGAGTGTGAGTTGGAGAATACAACAAGTTGATCAAGATTTCGATTTTTTGGGGCAAGGTTTGCTGTGGAAGTCGAAAGTGTGGTTAGAGTTGTAGCTAAGGGGTAGTGAATATAGAAGTATAAAGTGAGGTATAGTACTAGAAGCATTAGCGAAGAATCTAGTAGAGAGGGATGCACAGCGAGCTAGGGCTCATGCAAAGGGAGCCATGAGTTTCGCAGTGCCTCAAAGAGCGAGCGTGGGTGACACAGAGGCTGTAAGGGTTGACACAGTGCCTCTAGAGGTTGACGAAGGGTGAGCTAGGGTCACACTAGGGAGACGTTGTGGCAGAAAGGGTTCGTGCAGTCCTAGAGGCTCACGCTCGGGCTTTTGTGGGGTAGACTAAAGCTAGGAGTTATAGAGTGTTTATCTAGTGTTTCAGTGAGAACATTTGTCTCCGATTGAGAAATAATACTTCCAAGATTATTCTCTGTTGGATGAGCTAGTTTTTCCACCCAAATTGTATGTTGAAACTTCTTAATAATACAAACCCTCAGATAGTTACACTAGGTTTCCCACATTGGGTTTTTCTTGGGACCTTGGTCCAAAAACAAAGGTGTCACTTGTGTGCTTGTTTTGTTTCCTTAAGTTGGCAATCTGTAATGTGTTGAGCATGTACTTATATTTATTTTCATTATTTACATGGTAAATAACTTGTTAATTAATCAGAACAAGTAGGCAGAAATAAATCAGAATGTACATGAAGGGCCTCTAATGAGTTAGACTTAGAAATTCAAACACTAATGGCTTATTTGGAAAACAAGAATTTTGAGCGACCTCAACAAAATTGGATGCATGGCTCTTCACTGACGTCTTACCATCATCTTTGTCGTGTAATTTCCCTGAGATCACAAAAAATCTTCTGAAATAAATTATGCTCCGATCCCTTTAGCACATCCCCTACAATGATGCGAGAAATGTTGGGGAAATTATTTATATAACATTGAATTATCAATCCAAGGTCATAAGAATTAGAGGCACAAGTGCAGGTAATGCAGGATCATAGCATCTAACCTATAATAGAGTAAGAAATGAACTTCTCATTTAAGTATAGAAACAAATCGAACACTATTTCTCGTAAAATCATTTAAAAAAATGTTAATTATGGGATTCAAATTATGTATAATGGAAAACACTCATTTATCTTTTGTAATGCTCTTCAAGACAAAACATGAATCACTAAATCAAAGGGCATAAATATTAAATCCAAACTGAGCTAATGAAATCGATATCTGAATTAAGGTAGTAAATGCAGAATTGGAATTAACCTCTATAACTCTCTGCTTTCAATCAAAGAGAAATATTCAACATTCAAATGCAAAGAATAATGATCTCAAAGCAACTGAAATGATACTCAAAGAAATCTAAACAAATGACATTTAAGGAAACTAACTTCTATTGTTAAGAAACCTATCAAATTGACCTCCTTATTTAATGCTCGAAAGAAACTCAAGTGACAATTCAATCTATGTTTTTAATTATAATCGCACTGATAAAATCAAATTTTATGCTATTGTTTGAGCTAAATTACTCATGCTACCAAACACAACTTTGGTTATTATGAGATTGAAACTTCATCTCTCAAATGAATTACAAGTTAACTATTCGATGCATTTACGAAGAGATTCTCTCAAAATCCTCACCATGTTCTATGAACTAGTGTGTTAAAATTGTTATAACTTGAGACACATTCTAATGAAAAAATAATTTGATTGCAAATAAAATGGGCTAAACTGTTTTATGAAGAAGAGAGCATAGCTCTTAGTTGGAGGTTCACACATCATTTATATGACAATTGGAAATCTAGATATTTAGAACTTTTGATCCTATTATTTATGAATGAATGTACTATTGTAACAATTACAAACACTCCAAATCAAATAGAATATCTCACTCATTAAATACATGGAAGGCAAATTTTATAGAGCTATCACAAAATGATATGCTTAATAACTAATAGTCAACCTTGTTCTTAGATGATGGCGGGCCCTTCCATAGTTTGGCAAGCTTAAAAGATTTTCAGTAAAAACTATTTAAAACATTCAAATTAAAAACTTACAATAGACCATAACTCGCAATAATATGGTTTGAAACATAGACATACTGTATTATTTTGAAGAGAGCCTTTAACTACAAAGCATAATCTCTTAGAAGAAGTTGAAAAATTAATAATTAGTACCAATTAACCCTGCCAACTCATTACAACGCTGGCCTTTACAGGCAACAATTCATATACAAAATAGCATTAAGTCCATAAACAACAAATTAATACTAGTCGAGGCTTGCGGTCTTATTGTTTAAATAACTTGCTCTCCTTGGCACAATGGTTTCCAACCAAATGCTAACATTAGCATGATCCCAATGGTAACATAGAAAACGAAACCAACAATAGCGGTGGCTGAAAATAGGAAAATCTAAATTTGACCGAGATTCTATACTTAACACTGTGTTGTGATATTCCCATGACCATAGTTCCTTCATGGAAATGAATTTTTCCAAACGGTTTACGGGTTATACGAAGGAGGGTATTTTGAGCACAATGCAAGTATCAGAATGTCAAGTTTATTCACCATTTGGTCACAAACTTCATATTTTGATCTACAACAATCTCATTCCGTATTTTGATCTACAACAATCTCATTCTGTACTGAACTCTCAAGTAACTAGTTTAACTTACTTTCGAAGAATTTTCGACAATGGAAATCTATGAAAAATGAACTTAGTGAAACTGTCATTAGTAAATGATGAAAAAATCATTTTTATTGATAGAAAATCTAAGAAAACTAATGAAAACCAACCATAGAGTGTAAAATATGTATTTGGTGGGAAGTTATTTAATTAGGGTATAGAATGAGTAAAAAACATAAGGTTTTAGGGTATGAATGATGATATTGAAAGATGAAAAGAGGGGAATATTTAAGGCCCAACATGGCTAACATGAGATATGATCCCCTAATTGTGAGGAAAAATAGTTCGAGTTAGTTGTGCTTCGCGAGGAAGAAATAAAAAAGAGAAATGATCCTTTTGTCAAGTCTTCTGGCATAGAAGGGGAAGAATGACAGATAGAAAAACCACAATACTTTATATAGAAAGATGCAAATGACATGGTGTGGAATCTATGAAGTCCAATATATGTGGGAGATAAAGACAGTTCTTGAGAAGAAAACCAGTAAGAGAGAAATTTTAGTAGAACACAATAATTTTGGCAGGACACTCCTAAGGGTTAAGGAGGTATTAAATTTAGAGATTAAACTCCTTTTCTGATATTTTTGTTCTTAACCTTTTGGGGATAACTCATGGGGAGCCAATGAAGAATTGGTGTATGGTCTAATGGAATGTGGAGGCCTTTTACCTTTTTCCATAAAGGACCTAGATAAGTGTAGATTAAAAATTCTCTATGTATAGATGCATTTGAAAATATTGTAGTCTTAAGAAGAAAATATGTTATATGGATTGAATGTGTGCTTTGGAAGAAGAAATGTACATAAAATATGTACTAATACATGAACTTACATTATGTGCAAAAGAAAATAGTTATGAAAGATTGGTTGAACTAACAATGGTATTTCATAGGACATGAATTGACTAAATAATGAAAGGAAATTACATAATTCAATGATTAAAAGTTGCTCTAGTAATAATCTTGACCCATTAGAGGTATTGAATGATTTGTAAGTTGCAGTGAATGTGTTATTGAAACTACTCCTATATAGGAAAATAACACACTCGCACACACCACACATTGTAATAAATAAATAAATGTTGTACAAATTAGAAAGAATTTGTTGGAGAAAATCCCATAGCAAACTTTCAGTCTTGAACAAATAGAATAAGGCCCACAGAAAGGAAATGATTTCTCCATTCTAGAGATCCTCTATGATTCTTTGGACTAAGATATATTTATTTAAAAGAAAGACACTATGTAAGATGAAGGAATAAATAAATGTCCTACAAATTTGAAAGAAAGCTGTAGGAGAAAATCCCATAGCAAACTTTCAATCTTGAACTAAGAGAATAAGATGGAGAGAAAGGACATGATTTCTTCATTCTAGACATCCTCTATGATTCTTTGGACTAAAATATATTTATTTAAAAGAACTATACTATGTAAGATCAACATCTATTACACATAAACTCTAATAAATGTATAAAAGAGGAGATACAAAATTTAATAACAAAAGAGTAGAGAAAAGATTTTCATAATAAATAGTAGTACTATAACTACATGTATAAATGTTTAAAATTTTTAAACTAAAGTGTGAAAAGTTAATGTACATGAAATTAACATCATTATACGAAGAAATAAAAGGCCACTTGATCATTTAAAAAATAACTGCATAATAGTGCTTACAAGACTTCCTTTAAAAAAATAGAAATTGAAGTGTAAATATAGGTATATTCATGGGAACTAAAAGGGAATAGAATAGAAAAATAAAACACATATAACAAATTAACTATTGAGGGTTCTTCTGCTAATATTCAAAACCATATCATATCTATGTTATTATTTTAACATAGAGAAGGAGTCCAAAATGGATAGTAGTTATTACATAATCAAATAAATGTAACCATGGTACAATGCAGGAGACATATGAATATTTCACTAGTAAAGAAGAAAAGAACACATTTTATGTATTAAAACTTCTGTTATAAATATTTTACTAGTGAGGAAGAAAATAACACATTTTATGCATTAAAACTTCTGTTAAACTTGTAGTGCAACCGAGTAAACTGTCACTTAACCATGGAACTGTGCCCTGTAGGCCATGGCTCGTCTTTTAAAATTTCAATTGAAAAAAACTATAAATAATTACAAATTCAAAGACTAGGTAACTAACTAGAACCAACTCCATTAGAGTTAGGATTTTATAAATAAACACAACCGTCAGCTCCATGGAATGGGTTATTAACCCCAACTTGGAAATAAACAAAAACAATAATCTTAATAAGAACTTCTTGGTTGGTTGGAGCCGAGACCCTTCCTCTCCATATTGTAACTACACTAAGGAAAACCAAAACCCTCCCTCGCCAGATTGTAACTACACTGAGAAGGAAAAAGAACATACCTACCGAAATACTGAAATAATGACCGTATTAGAGTAATGGTAATAAAAAATATTTTTTCGGAAGAACTGTGGAGAAGGACAATGGTTTGTAGCGTGAATACTAACGTTTATACCTACGATTGATAGACCAGGTGCAGGCGGTGTCTATATCTACAAACCCAAGAAAAATCAAAGTCTGGGAAGTCAAATTGCTAGAAAATAAAATATGGAGGTAATTTGTTACCATTCGAATTGTATACGACCAACAATAACGAAAAGAAACTTTAAAAAATGGCAGAGGTTATCTTACCCTTCCCAAGAACTATATGAATACACAAGAAGTTATGTCGAAACCCTGTGGCCCTAGATCCTTTTTGGTGAAGCATGGGTAAACCCTTCTGTAAGTAAAGCCATAGGTCTACCATCATAGCAATGGCATGAGGAAGTTATAAAATATCTTACAATAAAAAGGGGATTAAAAAACCACGCAAGAACTAGAGAAACCAAATGTAAACGGCAAGCAAGAGGTCACTGAAAATTACCGGAGGGAAATGACATCAAGCAAATTGAGTAAATCCGAGAGTCTTGACAACAAGAGACTCGTTGCTCAGAATAGAAGAGATTTCACTATTTTTCCCAAAGGGAAGTCATTGAATGGAAGTAGGGAAACCAAACCCAATGCAGAGAATTTTTTCACCAAGAAGCTTTGCAGTGAATGAGAGCCGACAACAAGGAAAGGGTCGGTGGTTACTCTAACCACTACCGAATCAATATCATTTGTCTGTTTGTACAATAAATCATGACCATACATCATGACAACAAATAGATAATTCCACAAGCGAAAGACAACTAGACGCCACTTCTCAAGTTGCATGCATGTGTAACACAGCGTAGTTGTGGCCACCCCAGTCAATAATTTAAATAACATAAGATATGAAAAGAACCCATTATGAAGTGCAAAGTGAGGACTTATGGCTATGATCATTATTTCGATTAATATATGATACACGTATGCACTAAGGAAGGCCACGGTTAGGCTATAATAATGTCAATCTGTTTGTTATGAATTCGAATAACATGATATATGGTAATACCTTTCGTAGGTAAACATAAAAGTAACGAATTAAAAGTGCAAGGTTATATAAAAAAGGGGAAATCCCTTTGGGCTTTGAATACTAATATATGTTTTTATCAAAATAACATGTCTACTTACAACAAATCACAACCATCAAGATTTTTGTGCATGGTCTATGATTTGCTTAAAAAAAAGTCAGTTCGAAACAATTTATGTTGTAAGAAGAAAAATCTCACATTTACACGAGGTCAGAAACACGTTTTTGATTCGAGGAAAATGATAAAAAGGATTGTACAAATATATTGCAAGATAGTAGTAAATCTGGAGTATAAAATAAATTTTATAGTTATTTACGAAATTATTGAAGTAATTTATTTATGGATGCACGCGGTGTTATAGTGGTATGAGAGCCGAGTTTGAAAAAATGTGGTCTTTGAGTTAATTATGTTCTTGTTGACTAATGAACCATTGTGGTTGTGCAAAGAAGAGAGAGAACTCGGTGATGATGCTACAAGGATCAAGTAGAATGGATGAACCATGGGGTACACATATTAGAGACTAGGAAATTTATGTACACCTAGGACACTAAGTACACAATCCAAATCGAGAAATACTAAATATGGTGAGAAATATGCTTACTTAATTAATAAAGTTGTGTGCATGACATGGGAAACTATTGAAGATCAATGCAAAATAAGGACAATTAATCAAAAAATTTAACTCATAAGTCAAACCTAAAAATAATGAAAATAATAAGGGATGAAGCTAATCTAGGGGAAATTTGGGAGGAAGTAGTAAAAAGAAAAAACCAAAAATATGCTAAAGCAAAAGAGCATAGCTCCTCCAAAATGCAAGTGAGGGTAGGGAAGAAGACCAATGTAGGTCTTCAAGAAGAATTTCAAAAATCCAAAGCCCCAACATTTGATGGGGAAAGAGAGGAATCGATTGAATCTTTGTTCATGAATATTAATAGATATTTCCAAGTATACAATTACTCCCTCAAACTAAAGGCCAAGTTTCCCACATATTAATTTCAAGGGAAAGCCTCCTTATGGTTGGGTGGAATGAGAACAATTCACAATATGAAAGGTAAATATGTGGATTGAGAATTCTTTTAGAGGTTGTTCAATGATAAGTATTTAACTATGTTTTACTTTCATGAAAATGAAAAGGGATTCCATGACCTAGGATTGGGAGAAATGTTGATGTATCACCTTGTAACAAAGTTTACTCATTTATTACACGACATTCCCTAAATTAAAGATGAAAAGGAAAAGGTAAAGTGTTTCCTAAATTGTCTCCCACTTTCTTCTAAAGAAAGGATTGAATATGATAATCTGAAGACTATGGGTGAAGAAATAAGAAAAGCCCATATTTTTTATTGGCGTCCAAAGAAAGGAGAGAAAGTCAAAAGTATTGGTTGGGTAAGAAGAAAGATAAAATTCACGAGGGAATAAGGTCGAGATGAAATTATGGATTGCCTATAGAGTTTGAGAGGAGAAATCAAATAGGGAGCTCGAATAAGACTGGCATTCAAACGACCAAGGCACAAAATGAGTCCCACAGTAGGACCAAGAAGACAAAAGTTAATAATGAGGCAACAATAAGGACAGGGAACCTCTGAAATCCAAGAAGAAAAAAGTTAATAATGAGCCAACAATAAGGACACGGAACCTCTGAAATGTTGGGTTTGTCAAGAACCCCATTTAGTGAGGAATTTACCTTACACTAACAAGAATTTACACAATGTACAACATTTACATGAGGCTTCTATGATCAATGATGTAGCTAGAATGAAACCACACATTAATTTAGCATTGGAAGTATATCAAGTAGAGCATGAGTCCAAGATGGTTGAACTTGAAGGTACCATTTCTAACGAAAACATTTGTATATTGATATATCCTTGTGCTAGTTTAAGTTATGTTAGCCCTCAGGTAGTAGAATAATGCGAGCTTAAATATGAAAAATACATAAATTAGTGGCTAGTTCAACTAGAAACAAGAATGAAGAGGAAGGTGAAATTTTGGGTAAAGACTTACCTAGTTTGAACATATTATATTTCAGCTTCTATGCCATGCTGATAGGGATGGATTGGTTAGAGGGACACAAGTTAATTGTTGATTGTTTAAGCAAAATTATTACATGTATAACGGAAAATGGAGAACTGAATATCATGAGAGGTATTTCGAGGCCTATCTTTGTGTGACACGTAACAAAATTACAATTTAAATAAGCTGCAAGGATTCAAAAAAAATTCTATCCAAGTTGAGAAACAAATAGCAAACAAAGTGGGTAAATCTGCGAATGATTTGGGGGTTGTTGAACATTACCCATATGTGTTTTCGGATTGTATTTCGAGACTTCCACCAAAACTGGAGATTCATTTCTCCATAGAGTTGATATCAAGAACATATAGAGTATTGAAGGCTCTATATCGAATGAGCATGCCAGAACAAACCGAATTAAAAATGCAATTGCAAGAAATAATATATAAACAACACATATGACCTAGTGTGTTACCATGGGGTGTTAGAGACCTCTTTTTTTAAAATAAGGATAAAACATTTAGACTAGGCATGGATTACTGTCAATTAAACAAAGTGATTATTGAAAACAGCTATCCACTTTAGAGGATTGATGACTTGTTTTATCAAGTCAAAGAAACGACAGTATTTTCAAAAATTGACCTCAGATGTGGATATCACTAGCTAAGGATCAAGGAAGAAGGCATTGTTATGAAAACTTTTTTAAACACGATATGGGCATTATGAATTTATGGTTTTAACTTTTGTGCTCACAAATTCCCCTATTACATTTACGTGTCTAATGAATAGTGTTTTCAACAAATTTTTAGACATGTTTGTGCTATTTTTTATAGATGACACACTGCTATATTCCAAAACATTAAAAGTGCACAAACATCACTTGGAAATAGTGTTGTAAACACTACAAGATCACCAACTATATGCAAAGTTCAGCAACTGTGTATTCTACTAATATAAGATGCAATATCTTGGTCATGTCATATCCAAAGAGCACATAGATATGGACTCGAAAAAGGTAAAGCTACATCTCACTAGCCATTCCTGAAGGATGTTGTAGACATAAGGTCATTCATGTGAATAACCATATATTATTGCATATTTATAGAAGGATTTTTCATAATAGCACACCCTATAACTTCCTTACTTAAGAAGAGAGTGAAATTCAAATGGACTCAAAGATTCCAGTACAACTTTGAAAGGCTAAAACAATTGTTGACAATGCACCCATATTACAAATAGTATGGCGGAATAAATTATTTTTTGTCTATACTCATGGAAGTTTGGAAGGGCTAAGGGGAATTTTTTATGCAAGAAGGACATGTGATAAGATATGAGTCCCGAAAATTAAAGGAGCATAAGAAAAACTATGCATGTTATGACTTGAATTTAGAATGTGGAGGCATATCTAACAGGTAATAGATTTACACCAGCTACATACCACATTAGAATGAAATAGTTTTGCATCCAACCTGATCTAAATGATAGGCACGCTAGGTGGACGAAATTCTGGAGGAAATACAATATTGACATAAAGAATACCAGAGGGACAAAGAATAGGGTGGTTCATGCTTTAAGCAAGAATTCAATATCCCTGTGTGAGTTTGAGTGAGTAAAACCAAAACACTTTTTTTTGAACAAGTAAAAGGGGAAATAATAATTGATTAGAATTATAAAATGTTTTATGAAAAGGTGATGAATTAAATTCGAAAAGGAAGGTATCTATAATATGAAATTAACAAAAATGGACTGCTATTATACAAAATGTACTTTACATTCCAAATGATCATGAAATTAAAGAGTTAGTATTGGATCAATACCACAACAAACAATGTCCAACACACCCAAGTTAACAGAAAATGATTTATGCACTCAAACAAGAGTTTTATTGGCCTAGAATGAAAATGGAGGTTGCAAAATATTTTAAAAAGGTGTTACGAATGTTCACTGGTGAAAGAAGAGCACCAACATCTAGTTGGATTTTTAAATCCCCTACCAATCAAAGACTTGAAATGGGAGATGATATCCCTAGAATTTATTACGAGTTTACCCAAAATAACAAAATTGCATGATTCAATTATGGTGGCACTCGACAAGCTAACTAAAGTTTCGCACTTTATCCATATAAAATCCACTTATAAGGCTTCCTCGGCGGAATAATGTTTTATGAGATAAATATTTTGGTTATATGGAGTACCAAAAATAGTAATATTAGACATAGATGCAAAGTTTACTTCAAACATTTCGAAATCTTTGTGCTTTGGATTAGGAACACAATTAAATTTGAGTACTACATACCATTTGCAAATGGATGGGCAGATAAAAAGAGTTAATCATGTATTAGAATACATGTTGCATATGTTGTTGGCATTATGACTTAGGTTTGGCTCTATGACATAGATGTTGTCCTTGATGGCAACTCTCTCAAATGGCAGATCACAGTTCAGGCTCTCAGAATGAAAGAAAATGATGTATACGCAGGTTCCTCTTAACCAAGTCGCATATACACGTGGGATTTATGATCAAAAGACGCATATACGTATGCACGTACATTAGTGCAAATAAAAGTGTGTACATGTGGGAAATCTTATGTTTGGTCCATGATATTTAGTCCAATATGTTTGAACCTATGGTTTTGGTCCTTTGTATTGCATCCAAAGTGTTGAACCTAGGTATTGGGTCCCTAGTATTGGTTCTCAATTCTTTTGGACCATGGTTTGAGTAAGGCCTAAGACTATAAAAGAGAAGGAGATCATTTGGCAAAGGGAGATGAACTAAAGCATTCAATATCTTATGAAAATTAGGATCTACAATTGGGTTATGGTGCATTGCTAGATCTGAACCAAAGAGGAACGTGAGCGTTACAAGATGGATATGTTCTATTGATGGATCGAGATCTTAGGGCTTGAATAGTATTATCATTATGTGATTTTGATTTGTTATAATTCGATTAGATCTATAAATCTCATAATTTGGGTATAACTGATGTCTGATTAAGTAAAAGTGTAAATTATCTTTTAGAGATATGTACGCAGGTTCTAGATGGTAGAGGCACGTATACACGTGGGGTCAGCAACTGAAGGATGTGTATGCGGTGGTTGGCCTTGATACAACTGTGTATGTGCGTAGGGTTATGCATGTTGAAGTAGCGTACAACTCATGAAATATGTTTTAACTACTATTTATTGTTGGAGTGTTTTGGGTTCATAATTGGTGTCTGGTTACTGTTACTGTTTTTTTCTTACAACATTCTGAGAATAGATTGGTATTGATTTGTAAAAAGGAGATTGAACAATGTAAACTTTGAAATGGGAACCCATACTCTTACCCGTTTTGTAGAGATAGCAAAAAAGTGAGTCGATTTCGAAAAGGGGTTATGGAGAACAAACATGTGTTTTTTAAAGCTTAGTTTTTGGCACTATAAATTTTTTATGTACATTGTGTTTTATGATGGTAGTGTTTCTTATGCTGATTTAAAAACGTGGTAATTCTGCACCAGACTCTTACTTTAAAATGTTTTTTTTTTAACTTTTTTATTTTCTAATGTATGAAATGTAAATAATTATTTTGTAAACTTAATAATTTTTTAAGTGGTCCTTTTCTTCATATCTTCTTGTTTTTATTTAATTTATTTTATTTTTTTTGTATTGAGGTTTTTATTGTTTCGCATATTTAAAAAAGAAGGATGATATTTTGACTTTTCAATATTCTACATATTTATACATTGGTAATTAATTTTTCAATCCACAAGAAATAATTGTTTCTAAAAAACAATATTTTCTAACAATTAACATAAAAATAGACATTTTTAACATAAATATAATTAAAAAACTACACGATTTGATAATTTTTTGCTACAATTGAAATGCGAAAATCACAATTTTTATACGAAAATTTTAACTAAAAATAGTTAAATGATAGTTTTTTTATGAATTTCATATCAAAAAAATAATAATAATCACTTTTTTTTCAAAAAATAATGGTTAACTTAAAAATTAATGAGAAAACCACATATCGCAAATATTCAATGCATAACAACCTCAATTGAGTGTATATTCTTCTCATAAAATGTCAAAGTCAAAACATTGCAAGTATAACTACTTAATAGTTACAAAAAATGAGCTTGATTTCCAAGCATAACTGAAATTTAATTAACAATGTCACGTAATCCAAACTCTTCATCCTCTAGAGTTTCATCATTGTTTTCTTCCTCAATATTTTCTGCTTCCTTTTGCTCATTTTTGTCTTCTAATGGATCTTTCATGTGTGCCAATCTCCCAATGTATGTCTTTTCAAATATCACATGTAATGGTGGTTGATGTTCTTTTGCCTTTTTTGCGACACGTGATTCAATAAAGTCCCCTTTATTCAACCCAATTTCTTGCATTGCATTTGGAAGAAATTGAAGAGCATTAATTCTTTGCTGAATGAAATTGCATTGTAATGGATTTTTTTCAATTGCAATGCAATTTCTTCGTTTTTGAAGGTAGCATGCTAGTGTTGTACCTAGTTATCAAACACAAAAGAAATAATGAAGTAAATTAGTACAATGACATATTAATTTGAAAAATAACATATTGAAATTCAATTCTATATTATAAAACTTACCCGAGCCAGAAAATAAATCCAGAACCCAATCTCCTTCATTTGAACATATGTCTATAAGATAGTTAATAAATAATTGTGGTTTTTGATAAATGTTAACTATCTCTCCTTTTGCTTCTTTGTCTTCATATGTTAGTTTTCTCACAACAGCATCATAACTCAGTATTTGGCTATGACTCTTTTTGTCCACCCGATTAAAAGTCATAGACATACAATTATCATCTTTTGCCCAACTATCAATATGAATGAACTCACAATCATTTATAAATACTTGATCGTCACAGTTAAGAAGATTTGACTTTTGCGTGTAACCTGAAATAGTAAAAGTTCAATCAACTTGTACATAAATGAATTTTTCAACATTAATCACATATACATTTTAAACGTCTTACCATGTAAGCTACGCCCTTGAATTTTATTTCCCTTTGAAGCTTGACAATATCATTGGAAATTATGTGTCTGAATGAAATATCACAAATCTCCATAATGGTGATTGCATGACTTCTACAAATCCCGCAACCAGTTTACTAAAAGCTTGATAAGTATAAGGGTCACTATCATAATCAATATTTGGAACATGGAAACCATGGGGAATATCTGCAATAACTAGGGCATACTCGCTTTTAGGTATGAGTTTAGCAATGTCTTCACAGTCGTCTTGTATTACTTGATATTGAACAGTGTCTAGCCCATTCCAAATGAAATGAGTAAGAGTTGGATCAAGTTCAACATTCTTAGCACATTGCTTCCTCAGTCTTTCGGTCTTCATTTTTCAATAAAGGTTCTGAAGCTAGTTGGCGCTCCATTATCATCCTTCTTCATCTTTTATAAAATAAACAAATATATGTGTAAGTTATAAGTTAAGAATAGTACAGAGATGAATAAAAATGAATGTGTAAATCAAGATACCTTTTCAAATGCAATATAAAAAGGTTTTAATGTTGATGTAGAACTTGAATCTAGATAGTTGCGTACAACATCATCCCAACTATCTTCATTCAAAAATCTAACCATTTGTTCTTGAATTTTCATGTAAACTTTGTGACTACATAGATAAAGTAACAAAAAGTCAATATAATGATATGTATAACAAATACTACCAAGAAAAACATGTTTTATTTAAAAGAAAATTATAATCTAGAAATAAACAAAAATAATTCAACAAACTTACTTTTGAAATTCCTCGGACATTTCCTCCAATGATAATTCCCCTGACTTCACACGAGATAATATTGTTTTAACAATTTTTTCATCTTTCGCTCCTTGCATTGCTCTCCAAGGTGTGATAGTCATATCTTCTGGAAGTTGTTTCAAGTCAGGACCTAATTTATTGCCGCCACATATCAATGGCTTAGACTTTTTAACCTTCTGGTTTTTAATGCCAATGTTTTTCCACATGCTAAAAATCTCATCAATCAAGTTCCAAACATCTCTAGTTCTA